>CAUYQG010054978.1:0-19390 GCA_963574415.1 Tarsius wallacei | reverse complement strand
GATGATTATTTTTAATTGAGAGATTCTATTTTTTATTCATTGCAGCAGAGACAGACTACTTCCTACAATATGGCTTTTTGTGACACTCTTTGTTCAGCTTTGTGTAATAGATTTAACTTGGAGGCCTCAGTCAATCACATGTCCCATTTCTCATGGTTTTGCTAGTACCCTCCTCTTGAATCTGGGATGATTCTGCTTTATTCATTGGAATGAAGACATAACACTGAAAATCTAGGCCTAAAAAAGTCTGGAAGCTTCTACCTTTGAGTTCTTAGAATCTAGCCCCCATGTTATAGGTCTCACTATCCTTAAGTCATACACCCATGTGAGGAGACCCAATGGATTCAAGGCTCTGGCAGTGTCAGTTGAAAGCCATGCCAATGAGGCCATTTTGGAACTTTCAGTCATCTCAGCAGCTCAACTAAACAAAAGATATTTTTTCACCACCACATAACCATGAGAAATAATAAAGTGTCGGTGATTTAAGCCACTAACTTTTAGGTTTGCTTGTTACATTAAAATAGAGAACTGAAATGACCAATTAAATTGAATTAATAGTCTATTCCTGCTATCAGATGCAAGAAGCATAATTTTTGGACCTCGGTGTTAAGATTCACCTTGGAGAAGTGTAATTTTTATGTCTGATAGCTGCAACTGCTTGCTGCCTTTGTTACTTATTTCTCTTTTGGTGGTATGTTCTTGCCATTTCTCTCTGCATGGCACCCTTCTATCCCTATTGCATCTGCAGATTTTAGCAGCCTTTACACTACTTCAGAGCTTGGGATTTTAAAGAAATGAAGCTTGTTTTTTATATACTGTTTTCTTTGTTGCTTTTAGATGTTTTTCATAGGAAGGATGAAACACTGCCTTTATGATACCATGTTCAAACTGAAAATGAACATCTGTCAACAGACATGCTTCTTAGGAATAAGGTACGTTAAGCATTCTGGATATTATTTTAGCAGACTTGTTTTGTTGCTGTTTGTTTTGCTTTTCTTCTTTGCTTACTTTTAAAAAAATTTGGCAGAAACTTATTTAAAACCCACTGGCTCAAATTCAGAACCAATTTTTATAGTGGTAATTTGATATTTTGCTTCATCAAGATATTAGAAAGGTTTCAGAGCTGTCCTTGAGCCAGTGGACAGCCTTGTTTGATTACTTTATGCGATGCAAAATTTTCTCCTTCACTCTCCCTAAAATCATATTTTATCTTATGCAAATAGCCTAAGGATATAGAAGGGTCAGGATCAAATTTGCATTTTATTTAACGAATCATTTGGGCTATTTTTTTCCTCAGAGTTGCCTGCTCTAAGTCAAGATTTAATCTTAGAAGTGTTCTTTTACTTATTTCTATCTTAATCAAAAAGAAGCTGTGAAAGTCTTGAGAACAAATATTTCAGACTCCCCCATAGAAATTTATAAATTAAGCCATAAAGAAGATATTAACCAGCATTAGGTAATAATCTAAGAAGACAGGCAGATGAAAGGAGACATAGCTAGGCCCCCAAAACGAACAGAAGAAATTAGAGGAAAATGCTAAGCTACCACTTCATCTTCACCAATGATCAAAACGTAAGATAAAATACTTATTAAAATTGCAGTTTCTCCCATTATTATTGCAACAAGCTAATGAATTATAGAAGATGTATATTTAGCCTGACATATGTACCCTTTAGAAAACTGCTTCGTTCCTTTGTCTTCCCATTAATTTTTTAAAATAGTAATAAGTGGAATAATCATGATAAACATTTTATAGTTTTACTTAACACTAAATATTTGGCAGAAAGTTTTAGAGACTTAAGGGTGAAAAAGATTATCTAAATAAGTTAATTTATTCGTCAAAGTGATTTATTTGATCCTCACGAATCTCTGCTTGGTAGGCAGGAAAGCAACAGCGTCTTACACAGCCCAGGTGGTCATAACTAAATACTATAGACTAGGTGACTTAAAGGACAGAAATGTATTTTCTCAAAATCCTTAGGGCTGGAGTTTCCAGGTCAAAGTGCTGCCCGCTTCAATTCTTTATGACAACTCTCTTTTTGGCTTCCAGGCTAACATGGAAGCGGGAGATACAGAGAGCTCTGGGCTCTCTTCCTCTTTTTTTTTTTTTTTTTTTTTTACTTGGAGTCTCACTCTGTCACCCAGGTTGGAGTGCAGTGGCATGCTCATGGCCACTGCAGCCTCGACCTACTGGGCTCAGGCAATCCTTCCACCTCAGCCTTCCAAGTAGGTGGAACTACAGACGCATGCCACCACGCCAGGCTAGTTTTTTTTTGTTGTTGTTGTTATTTATTGTAGAGATGAGATCTCACCAAGTTGCCCAGGCTGATCTGGAATTCCCGGGCTCAGGCAATCCTCTCGCCTCAGCCTCTCAAAGTCTCAAAGTGCTGGGATTATAGGCTGAACCACACAGTCAGCTCTCATCCTCTTATAAGAACACTAATCCCATCATGAGGACCACACCTTCACAACCTCATCTACACATAATTATACCTACCAAAGGCCCCACTTCTAATGATAAGGGGGAAACCCCCCAAAATGATATTTATTAAAAAATTGTGCATTTATTCCTACGTGTTTAAACTTCAGCCACTTTTAAAGTACTCTCCGTTTGATGCGATACACTTATTGAGATGCTTTTCCACTACTCAAAACAGTTTTTGAAATCTAGAGTTTTGATGACTTCTAGTTCTTCTTTCGTTCTTTGTTTCACCTCTTCCACATCAGCAAAACGTTTTCCTTTGAGGACATTTTTCATTTGGGGAAACAAACAAAAAAAGTCGCTCAGGGCAATATCAGGTGAATAGAGAGGGTGAGGCACAGAGGTCATGCCATTTCTGGTCAAAAACTGCTGAACACTCAGTGCTGTGCAGACAGGTGCATTGTCATGATGGCAAAACCAGTCACCTGTTTGCCATAACTTGGCACATTTCTTCCACACATTGTGATACAACCTTCTTAAAACCTTCAGATAAAAACCTCGGCTGACAGATTGATGCAGAGGAACAAATTCCAAGTGTATTCAAAAAGATAATTTCAGGTTTTTATTGGGGGGACTTGCCCTCTCATACCTTGGGGGTTAGGGCTTCAACAGAAGAATTTTAGGGGAGCACAATTCCGTTTATAGCACACAGCATTCACAACTAAGATAACAGCAATTCTGAGAATAAGGTGGAGGAACGCATATATGATGGAATATTACGCAGCCATAAAGAAGAACAAAATCATGAACTTCACAGCAACCTGGATGGACTTAAAGTCTATAATACTGAGTGATCTTTCGCAGAAACAACAAACTGACTGTCATGTGTTCTCACTCATAAGCGGGCCTTGAACAATTATTGTAATACTATAAGAAAATGATTGGCAGTAGTGGGAAACTGCCGGAAGGGGGACAGGGATGGGGGACTGGCAGTACTGGGAATCTACCTGGAGGGACTTACCTCATCAACAAGGGTACCTGCATAGTGAACATTTGTATACCTAACCCTGAATTGTACCCCCATCTTTAAAATAAATAAATAAATAAATAAATAAATAAATTTAGGAGCTTCCTCATTTCTGACACTGAGTCTTATGCATGAAACAGCTTAGCATATACTCATAAAATTGATCATAAACTATGACACAAATACAATTTACTTTTTGGATACAGAGCCTTAAGAGCAGATACATTTAGAGGCAGCAACTCTACCTGTACAATACAGTGAGTGAATACCAAAAGTAAAAGAAGAATCTACAAAGATGCAAGCATTTTATAGCAAGAACATCTGTTTCTATCATATTATATTAATTTGATTTTACAAGCCATACAATGTTATTGAATTATAGGTAGAAAACATATTATCATTAGAGACCTAACACACACCCTTTTAATTACGCAGGCTGTTCCTTACATAGTAAATCTGTGTTCTCCTGTGGCATTCCGTCATGTATCTATGCACAAATCTTACAGGATTTATCAAAACAATTCCTTGACCAGTTTAGTACTATTAAAGGGACCACAAAAAATGCTTTCTTATTTGGAGTCATACGAAAATATTATACAACTCTTAAATAATGCAGTTGTATAAAATAGTATCATTGACTTCCTTCTTCTAGGACAATGGCTCTAGGCTGAAAGAAATGTATACACTGATAATAAGAAGTAATTAAGTAGACAGCCATATTTTAAAAATCTAACAAAGACATCTTAAATTCATGAAATTACAGATGTCAGAATGCCAATTCCAGAAGAACTTTAGAAAAGTTTAAGAAAAGGGAGGTTTTTCCACCAAGTTTGAGAGCATGACCCCAGCAAGACAGACTATCTGAAGCTATGTAAGGAAGAGGATTGGGATACTTCACTTTCTTCTTATTCTTGGAGAGTGTTTATAAAGAATAAATTAAATTATATTGCCATTATAAAATTAGAGATCTGACTAACTTTCCAAGGATGCAAAGAGATGTAGTGCAAGTGATAGGAAGAGGGTCCGTGAATTATATACTCAGTAGTAATTCACTTGAGTGTGGAACATTTGAAGATAAACACAATTTTAATTTTATTAGTATAAACAAGACAGATTTCATTTCCCTGGTGACATTTATGCCTGATAAAAAAATTCTTTAGCAAATCCCAAATCCCTTTACCCCACCCCAGCTGTTAAGTGACTAGGGAACCAGAAGTGCAGATATTTGTTTGTACACACTACTGGAATTGTGTGCTGGCTTTATTTGTATGCATTCCTGTATGAATACAGTCCTAATGTATTTTATTTGATAAATCTTTATGCAGTTCTTACAGCACATTTTCGACCACATGTTGGAACATTTGTGCACAAAAAATTCCCATCTTTATGTTTGAAATTTATGGGAACACAATTAAAATGAGAGGGGTCCAAAGGTATCAAGATAATTACATTTTTCTAATCTTACTAAACAAGATAAATTACCTGCAGGCCCTCTTATAAAAGATGAAATCTTCATAATAAGTGAATTAATCAAGCAGCAGCTTGCTACTGCACTTGCATTTATAACAGAAATGATTCAAAGACTTATTTTATGGGGAAATTAATGGAAACAGGCTTTTCATTCTTCTGCACCAATTGAAAACCTCAGCAACCAGCTGCCCACTTGTCAAGAAAACAGAAAGAAGCTGGAAACAAAGATAAATAAAAACACCTTTTTCCTGGCACTTTTGAAGAGAAAAAGGAGCTCTCATTTACAGCAGCCATCTGTTTGTTATTTAATATGGGTGAATTACATGCTGTAATGAGTTTGTTTCTGCATCACTCAGTGCAATGGAACACAAGTTCACTCTCATAATGTGCAGCAGTTTTTAAAAGCTAATCATTTAATTGGACACAATCGTCAATGACAAATGGAGATGTAAAAACTCAGCCAGCTGTAGAGTGAATATGTAATCATTGTGAAATCATATTATTTTACACGCTTGAAGACTTCTTAATAGTATCTGATGTTGGTCATCACCGCAGACTCTGAAGAATTGAAGAAACATGGTGAAAAACAGCTTTCCAAAATGGCTTTATATAATTGGCTCATATTAGTGCCTGTGTTAGAACCACCATCTCTCTAAAGTGTTTATTACTGTCTTAATTTTGGTTTTGATTTTTATACATTTTCATATATTTCATGGTTTAGTAGGCAAGAGTTATTGTTCAGGAGAAGATTGGGTAATTTTATTTTTAATCTGCTTTAGTAGATGCATCCATCCCCTGATTTGTTGCTTTTGTGTATGACATCACAAATGGATAAACATGGACACTTGGGAGATTATGTGCCAACAGACTTCTATTTAATCTAACGTACGCAAAAGCCCTACACCTGCATACATAGTACTGCTATAGACTTTATCAGAAGAATAAAATCTTTATCGCAAAAAATTTACCCTTTAGATTACCCAGAAAGGCTGAAAAACAAATTTTGACAAGGAGAATCATTGTCTACCCTCTAGGTATCACTCAGAAATAAAAACAGGAAGTTATTGACTAGACCATTTTTGTACTTAATCATGCAATTTGTGTATGTTTTCTATCTTGCATTATTGTTGAGAACTTTATAAAGACATATATTTTCATCTTCATTGTCCTTGCAACAATGCCATTCTTAGTGGAAAGTACTTGACTGAAAAAGGCATCGCACATATCAGTATGTAATCAATTTGGTTCAAAAATCTCCTGTGCTATTTCTATTCTCTATTTAATATTAGGCTTTTAAAACATATTTCAGAAGTGTAGATGAGAGGTAACCCCTGTTTTAAAATATTTGTCTATTATTTTTCTGCAAAACAGGTTCAACCCTTTGTTATTCAATGCCTACCAAAATCAAAAATTTTATGTTTATGTAACAATGTATATCCCAAAAACTACCTTTTAGTGTTATGTAATGATCTGTAGCTCTTGATATGCTTAAGGTTAAATGTTGTGTTATCTCTTTATATTCAGATAAAGTTTTGTTTTCTGGGTATACAAGCCCTTAAAAAACAAATGCAATGACTTTACTTAGTTTTTACAGTCCTCTGTAACTTTTTAGCAGAGTAACTCCTTAATAAATGGGGTTAGAACAAATTTGTAGTATGTTAAAGAGAAAGCAAGCAAGCTTTGAACTCTCAAAGAATAAACACATGAAAACGGGCACGTTTTAATTTTTTTCACATTACTATTTATATATAAAATTCTTGAGATCAGAAATTAAAGACAATACTAATACTGCAAGTTCACACTAGGAAAAAAATCACATTACAAAAAAGAAAGAAACACAGATGTTTGAAGACAGAGCAGAACAGCAACTTGAACATACTAGAATAATCACCCAGGAAATAAGATAAAGACAGATGCCTTGCAAATTAGGAAAACAGCCCAAATATGCAGTGCAAGTATGATCTGACGGAAACCAACTGTCACATTCTTTCTAGTAAATGATTAACAGAGAGGAAAGCTGAGTAAATCAAGATGTGAAATGCAGTATCTATGAAGAAACCAAAAACAGCCCTAAATGTAAATTCACACAAGTACAATTAGCTAGATAATTATCTTGAATGAACCTCATCTAACCACAATTTTTAAGTTCCATTCATTTGGACAAAGCTATTGTGACTTGAAGAAATGATTACATACCGGAGAGAACCTGGACATCACTTGGTATGGTGATGAGTTGAAATTCAATTTATCCATACAAGACAATGCCTTGTTTTTTATTTTGCTTTGATTTACTCTCAGAGTTACTACTTGCAATGGGAATCAATGAAGAATCCCAAGGGAAATAGTAGCTTATAGAAGAGAAATACAAGTTGATTCTCAAGTGCTCCTTGAAGCATAAAGGAAAAAAGTGTGCTCTGGGTCTTATGTTCTAGAAGGTACCTGTGATCACCAACAACTCACAACTGAAAAGCATTCAGTCGCTCTCTTTGCCACGCAAGTGCACAGATACCAAAGGTTTCAACTAGGGTACAGCTAATACTCATTTCAAATGTCACCTTTTTCAAAAGCTTTGAGAACCTTTTCAAAGTTTGCTACTTCCCCTATTGTGCCTTGTATTGTAGTGTATTGTAGATTCATAGTGTTTTTCCTATTACAATGCAGTGTTTATTTGTTTGAGTTCAAGAAATTGTCTTATCAGTTAATTTTAATGTTTTTCCCAGTGCCTAGCACATAACAGTGATTAAATAATTGATAATTAAAATAATTACCTAATATTGATTAAATTAATAATGATTTATTGGACTGAATTTCCTAAAGGCAGAAATTGGTTATTTTTTATTTCCATTGTATCGTGTAGAGTCTAGTATATTGCAGATGCTCAATAATATTTGTTGATTAAATGGTAAGTGGCTATTTGGATGAATGATGAATATATGTGAATGTCTTATAGATGCATAGGAAACACCAAACATGTTTGATGTATATGAGGCCTTTTTTTGTATTTAAGTAGAATTTCAAATCTTAAAAACTAAAGGAAATCTACTTCAGTGAGCTAATTTTATGCAGAAAGATTGAGGCCAGATGGCTAAAACCAATTGTTCAAAATCACCTAACTAGATAACCCTGACTCATGTGTAATCTACATCAAATGGTCTTGGGACTCTAATTTTATAGATCTCAATAAATTTTATGCCTTCATCTGAGTTGAGGAAATTAAAACAAACAAGAGAAAGAAGTTTTCCAAAAGTCCCTATCAAAATTATAAAAGGCAACATAGGCAAAAGTTTCTTAAAGCAGAGCCACTCCATAAAAATAGCAAGATAATAATTATAGCAGTTCCTATATAATAATCAGTCTTCTCAAAGTTAAAATATGCAGAATCAAAATTATGCCAAAATCTTAAAATGATGATGATGATAATAATAATAATAATAATAATAATAATAGTAAGGCATAGTATTGTAACCAGTAGTGATATTTCTTTCATATTAAATAATGGAAAAATGCAAATGTAAATTCATATTTTCTAAAAGTCTTTTATATGAAGTAAAACTTTAAAACAGCTTTCTTTTTCAAACATTCATCAAATGATTACTTATTGTTTTCTGTGAAAATAATTAGAAATCTAATTCAACAGCTTATCAACTGATACACTTAGGTAAAATATAATTATTACCCTAAATTTATAATCATAAAATAACAGGAAACTGGAATAAAAAAAATTTTATATTAAATCTACTTTGTAAAAAATAATACATTAACATCAAAGGAGCAACTGAACACTTTGCTATATAAAAACCATGTCATTCAAATTATTGCAGCATGGAAAAATTCATGTTTATAAATATGAACACCTATTGAACCTATGTAAACACATAAAATAAATTGTGCACATTAAATATTGTACATAAAAATTCTCTTATGTTTTCCATATGTTGTAATAATTGTGATCACTTTCAGTATTTCCCCATCTTTTTTATGTCATGACTCACAGGGAAGATAATATTTTTACAGAACATTAAGGTAGGTGGATAAGACCTCTGAGGTAAGCGACACTCCAGGGACTCAAGGGTTTAATTATCTCAACAGCATTGTGGCCCATGGAAATAATATCAATATGTCCTGGGTCAGGAAGCTCTGGAGTTATTCAGAAGGAACTACCTCTTTGAAGAAGATAAAATTTTCATGAGTTCCTCCTATTATTTAGAACAACTCTTTGAGAAAAAAAAAACAGCATTACCAATTATATATTTTTTACATCTTATTGAATAGAGAAATAAAATGCATTTGTATTAAGATAATTATATTCTTAAAAAAAGCACATTAGTATTAAAAAACACTACTGATTTTTAATCTTGAATGTTTTAAATGATACCTATGGAAGTTAAAGAATTAAAGATTTTCAAATCAAAATTATATTCTGAACTATGATCAGAGAAAAGTTCTCTACAGATGGAAGGCTTTCAGATTTGTTTGCCTCTCTATGTGCATAACTTCCCAAGATACTGTATGAACACTGGCACGTCTAAAGATGTGGCATCATTCTGAAGGTGATACACGGTTTTAAAAAATAGCAAATATATTGCAAGGATCTCCTAATGCATAAAAGTGGCTTTAGGGGAGAAGGAGTAGGCTGGTTAAACAAATAATCTTTTCTTTTTATTCCTCAAACCCTGTATGGTACAAAGGATAGGATAATATGTGTAAAAGCCCTGGTTCAACTTATATATTTTATTCCATGCATGAGTCAAAATATATCATACTATTACTGAATATTTTACATGAAAAAGTAAAAATATATTTGTTTTTCCTCATTGCCAAAGTGAAAGTAAAGTGTTCAGTTTATTATCAATCTGTATTTTATGCAGCTAGATAAAACCTAAACAATTCCAATAAGCATAGAATTTTTTCACATGACAAATTCATGGCAGTACAAATGAGGCTCCAAAATTTTCTAGCCATTTTACAGTCTCTTATTGTTTAACATTTATGAAGAAATTTACATCTACCAATCAGTGGGTTGGATTTCTGGAAAAGTAAGAAAATTTACCATATTTCCCACTTCAATTCAAATACCCCAGTGAAATAAGGATATTGTTCAGAGGGTAAATTACCTCCTTTAACTGAGAAATTATAAAATCATTTATCATAATGTCCAGATATTTTTCTTACTGATATTGTAACTCATCCATTTAACTGTCATGGAAGCCCCTGCATCTATGCCTCTAATTTAAGTGAAAAGGAAATAACTGGGTAGCTATAACATCTGAGTTAAAACAAAAGAGAAAGCAAAGATTAAATATAATGTATTTGCTACAGAAAGCAAATGTTAGACCATCTCAGAACTACACTGTCTAACTGACATAATGTATGTTTTGTTAAATGCCATATTTTTGTGGATTACTTTTTTCTTCATCGCCTTGAACATCCGCAAGATTTGACCCTTCTAGTTCATGAGTACAGAGGAAAATCATCATTAGTACTTTTTAAAAAAATTACTAAATTTTCTTTAAAAATTACAGAACAAGGGATAAATTATTATGTGAGTTTTTTCTTTTGTATTATCTCTCTATCCTTCTTAAATTTATTATTTCCTTCTACGAGTCAGATTAGATACTGACAATAAACTTATGCTTTCTAAAAGTCTATAGAGAACACAATAAACAAGGAGCAAAATATTAACTTCTTTGCTACTAGTTTAATTTCATTTTATCACCAATCAATATACTATATTATTTAAATTATCCGTTGAGCAACTTATATATTAAAAGATAATTTTACCAATTGTCAAATCACATAAATGGAAATTATAAATAAGAGAAAATGCCACTGCAAAATAAATGCTAAAATGCTACAAATAAAAACAAAAAAAATACATGTGAGAATGTGCATTCCAAACTTATTTGAAATGTGTAACTTCTGGCAAGTTATTTTTGTACATAGAGTGGTACAAATGCTATACCAAAAGGCGTTATCGTGAAGGATGAACAAGAAAACATATAAAGCAGTCATTGATTGTAGCCTAGAACTTTGGAATAAGAACAATGCAGTGATTAAGACCATATATTTATTTGGATTTAGAATCATGTCCTAAGTTATACCTTATAGAATTGTGAATTTTAAATATGCCAACATTCATGATAATGCACAGGATTTGTTAAATGTCCAATAAATCTCTGTATCAAAGGGTAAAAACTATAAGTAATCAAGCAATTTTTAAAATGTTGACATTGAGAAAATATTGTTTTCAAGTTACATTTAACTTGCATTTTATCATTTCCACACTTTCTGCTTAAATTTTAAATCACAGTCCGTGATTATTCTATTTTGTTATTTCATTAGATGGTAAATTTCCAGACTGAAACTCATATTTTTAATTTATTTTTTAGAGATGGAGGCTCACTATGTTGCCCTGGTGGGTTTCGAACTCCTGGCCTGAAGTAATTCTCCCACCTCAGCCTTCCAAAGCACTGGGACTACAGGCATGAGACACTCCTTCTGGCTGAGACTCAGATTTGTTGCAGTTATTTTCTTAGGGATAGGTGGGCATTTGGGGGAGCATGGTGTGGTCTCAAAGTTGTGATTTTTAAAATGAATGGATAAATAAATATTTTTAATTTGGTATCAATTATAGTTATAACAATAATTCCTTTATATTTTTATTGAGTCATTGGTTGTTGTGCAACTATTAATTGAGCTTCTACTATGTGTTCTGCTTTGTGTTAGAAGATTGATGACAGTCCCTTTCCTTAAGAAACGCACTCTTGTGATGTGACAGAACCAGAAAACACACACATACAAACACACATACATACACACACAGAGTGTAATAAGTTGTATAAAGGTACTATGGAAGATATTAAAGGAATATTTTGGTAAGAGGGGCGAGGGGGTTGAGTTTGAAAACTATTCTGAGGAGCTGATATTTGATTTGATATGAAAAAGGAAGAAAAAGTAACTACCTAGGAAATAAGTTGCAGGAAGGAGAGACTTCCAGGTACTGGGAGTAGCATGTTCATAGAAAATGACACTTAAGAGAGCATGGCTAAAAGTAGTTCAGTATGCCTAGTTTATTAGTAGTAGTGCAAATCATCATAATTTTAAAAAGTGGGCAGGGTTCAGTGGCCCAGCCTGTAATCCCAGGACTTTGGGAGGCCGAGGTGAGTAGATTACCTGATCCTGCAGCTTCGAGACCTGCCCAGACAACTTGGCGAGATGAGGATCTCTACAATAAATAAAAAAAAAATTAGCTGGATGTGGTAGCGCGCACCTGTAGCTCAAGCTACTTGGAAGGATGAGGAAGGATCGTGGGAGCCCAGTAGGGCGACGCTGGGATGGCTGTGAGTGTGCCACTGCACTCCAGCCTGGGCGATGGAGTGAGACTCCAACTCAGGAAAAAAAAAGTGGTATCCTTAAAATAAAATGCCTTCTAAGTCATGTCATAGCCACAGTTTAGTCTTTTTAACTCAAGTAAATGGAGAGCTAGTGAAAGGTTTTAAGTAGAGGCATGATTTTAAAAAATATTGCCCATAATTGTATCATGCACATGGGGAAAAACACCTTAATAAATACTCTTTATTAGGAATAATGAAAGCCTTGTAGAAATTAATCAAAGAAGGAAATATATAACACAAAGCAAGTAACTAGACATGACATTCTTCTGTTATTGTAATAATAAATAGAATCTCAGAACCACCATCTTTTTCAGTAGTTCATTATAAAATAAAACAGCCAATGAACAACAGAGATATTATTTCAAATGCAACAGAATATGTGAAGATAATCTTATTATGTTTTGTGTGACCAAAAAATCTCCTTTTATGTATGACTCATTGCATGTCAATAACCTATATTACAAAAATAAAATATGTTGCATTGCAGAGAAAATCACAAAGGGATGAGTCCCATAACTTGCAAAGAGGCAGAGTAGATGTTATGAGATCTTGCTTTATTTCGCTACTGATTTATTAAATACCAGAATTTCAGTTAGCTCAAAATCTTCTTCATTATCTGTAGCAGAACGTAAACATTCTTAAGAATAGAGGTTGGATGAGTTCAAATGTAAGATTAGGCTGAAAACTACAGCACTGAGGTTTGCCATTAAGGAGTTGTAATGACCTCTCTTGTTTTCGCCCTTTCATTTCTAAATGCTTGTGACACTATCTTGATCCTGGAAAAACTAATGAAACATGGTGCAGATAACACATGTAGACTGAGAGTAGTTAAATATTAATTGTAACCGAAATACACAAGTGAGATGAAAGTAGTGAATTGAGAGTGATTGGAAATCTTCAACTTCTGTCACTGAGCCGTTTTGGTTTTTCCAATCAGTATGATCATATAGTTTATCATCCAAACCAAGAGATTTGTGAAAGTAAAAGGAGGTGCAACTAATAATTATGCTAAGGCAAGAGATGTCAACAAAGACTTATCCAGGCAAACAGAAGTGTTTGGCCATCCTACCTTGTGTATGCAGATTACCATCCCTTCATAAAATATCTAAATATTGGCATAAAAGGAGAGCAATAATAGAGAAAAATATGTTTGTGGAATCTTAAGACATATAAAACCATCCAAGCATCACCACAGATAAACAATTATGAATGCTTAGCACTTGACAAGCTCCCATATTTGCAGTTTTGTCCATCTCAATATTGACAGAAGTTGACCTTCACTCATGGTACCTACCTTAGTGATAATTGTTCTCTTAGGAGGTTTCTGTTCAATAGCAAACCTTGCGGTCTTCTTTATGAAGATTACCACCGCTTATGCTTTAAGAGCAAAACTTTTTGGTGCTGCCCCTATTGTTAAAATAAGTCCATAAGAAGAAAATGAGAATGCCCCTCTCCACTTGGAAATCTTTCTTTCCAACTTGCGTTACAATTCTATACTGGTTCTACCAGAATCCTTGGTTAACTGACACCTAAGCAATTTAGAAGAAAATCCAAGGCCTAACCTGGAGCAGCCAGTGCCAGAATGCTGCCATAACCCATTGTCCTTCTAAGGCTATATACATCTTCATCAACTTTAGTCTTTCCTGATGACTGTGCTTCCATAGATGCATATTTCACAAAGATATCAATTGGAATCTACCTCAACATTATGGTCCCCAAATCCTTGGCTTATTTTCAACCGTAATATGGCATAATGTGTTGAACCTCCAGGTTAATGATTTGAATTCACTATCTTTAAACCTTGACTTAAATGTTTCTGATTCCAAGCAGCCACTGACTAAACACACACCCCCATAGCGGTTAGCCAGTGACAGCATTTGAGCCTAGATTCCTCTTGTTCTTGATGTTTACTACACTTTAACCTTCTGCTGCCCATGTCCTGATGTTGCTGAGTACTATGCAAAGATTTGTTGAGAACGGCAATTTTCCTCATTCAGTTATTCTTTAGGGATAAAACTAAAGGATGAAATTTATAAGCTTGTATGATTTACATTATCTCTTCTTGAATCACACACTTGCAATCTTTCTACTATTTAAAAACTGAATTTCATCTATGCTAGTTATGTTATTCTTATACCATAATATTTTTGTTAGATTAATATAACAAAATTAATATCACAAAATATAAAATTTAAAGACATTCTGTGATTATTCTGATTTTTTTGAGGCCTGGTTACATGAGGATGTACCCACATCAGAAGTGAACTCTATAAGATGCATTCTTAACTGATGGATTTCTATTTATTCCATTTCTTAAGTTTCCCATTAATCAAAGAAACTCAGCCGTTTATACAGTTATTAAAATACACTGCATTATTTTCTCATATTTCTCTTTATTTGTCACCATACATTATGATGTGAGTATAGATTTTGAATTTGTCTCTACAGTTCTGCCTTTGAAATAAAGTAATACATTTTATTTATTAGAAGAAAGTCCTAAGACTTTTGACTGACTAATGTAATTACTCTTGAGAGAAGAGCAAAGCAGAAACCTAGTTTATTTTGATGTTTGCCAGCATACCTAAAATGCCAACATGGAAGAAGCTCAGAAGAAAAATGCAGGAATCTTTCAGATGTTAAAGGGGAGTAGGATAACAAAAAGCGCGAAAAAGACAGCAAAATCAATAGATGTGCTGATCTATTCACTTTTATTACTGAACTTTGGGGTTTTGAGCTGAATTTCAGCTATTTCACTTGTCCCTAGATATAATGAAGGGATGATATAGGCTTCAGTAAGTTATGGGGTTTATCTCATACATGTGAGTGCCTCATAACTTATTAGTGCCTGAAGCTATAATGAGTTATGTTACAGTTCTCATACAGAGCCTCCAAAACTTGTAACTCACCAAAACCTTGGGCAATTTCATTTATTTAATGCCTTTTTAGTATTGACGCTTCTAATCCAGAATTTGTTAATTTTTTTCATAGGTACAGGGTAGTGTCCCCTGTGGTATGTTAAATTCAAAAGGTCATAAGTCCCTATATATTTTGCTGAAGTGAACATTCTCTGCCACAATATCTAAAGAATAATATTTGGGGGTGGCACACTAATACATCATGTCAAGCTGACATTTATATCATGAAGTTTACTGTTTTCTGGTGATATTGTTCATAATATAAGCCTTTGACTTGTTTGCAATCACAAGTTGGTAGGATATAGTGTTCTGTTAAGCATCTCTGGTGGTGGTTTGCAATGAATATGTGACTGCTCTACAAATTTTCAGAGATGTTTTGCCCTTTCATTTTGGTAGGAGTACAGAGAAGATGATAAAAGGCTCTATTCATCAAATGCTGTTTCTGTGGGAGTATCTTCAAATTTTCCTGGATTCTTTTTTTCAGGTGGCCAGATGTGTATATATGTGGTACATCATTCTGAACAATAGCCCTGAAGAAAATTGCATTTGTTATAACTGATTCCAAAAACAAAGTTGTATTAAAAGTGCTCTTTTGAACACAATAAAACTAGATTGCTTTTGGTTGGATTTGCTTCTCCACTATACCACAGTTTTTAGTAAGTTTTGCCATAGAATGCAACAGACAACAAATAATGGAAAAATTCATTAAGTGCTAAAATGCATCTCTTTTGAAAAAGTCATTTGGAATTATTTTTATGGGAAACTGAAATTATTTAGCTTAATGAATAAAAATATTCTTAAAAGAATTCGGCATTTTATGACTTACAGCCCTATAATGGAAGTAACATTTTAAGACCTAGAAAAAATGACTCCTTGATTAAATATAACTACTGTCTTTTATTCCTATTATTAATGCCTACCTGTCTGGAAGAGCTTATATGTACACTTCTAGCTACACTATAAACTATTTATACATTTTACAACACATGGAATTAATTCCTTTCCCCCTTAATGTGTAATCAGTAAATATAAACATATTTTACATGAAACTGGGAAAAAAAGCATAATTAAGAAGGATTTTTTTTGTCTGGGAACAATATAATATAGTCTATTCAAAATGAAGTAAAATGGAATATGTCTTCACTTGGAAATATATCTACCAGCTCAAAGTCCATACAAATTCTAAATCTAAAGGGAAACAGTTCATACCTAGATAAACTAAGATTAGTAGGCATATTTAATCTTTCAAGCAAAACAGAGAAGTGCTGACACAAAATATCAATTTTAAAACATATTGCAATCTTCAGATTATATGGGAAATTAAGGCTTACTTTTCAGGAATATCTCACTGATCTTGAATTTTGGGTAATAGCAACTACAAAAAAGTGCATAGGACAACCTAAATAATTTATAAAAGTAATTCAAAAAAAGATTAGAAAGTAAAATTATTGGAATTTTAGAATTGAAAAATGTTAGACATGAAATTAAAACTGGAAATGAGGCATAGAGACATTAATGTAACTTGGTCAAGGTTATAAAGTTTATTAAAAGCAGCAATGAGCTTACACCTCCCAGTAAAAATCCTATAATTTTTTTGTCTTACAATGTAGTGAAAAATGAGGACCTATTTCTTTCAAATTATTCACCCAAAATATATTTTTATGTATATCTTACATATCACAAAGTGAAAATTTAATATATAAACCACCTATATATGCATGTGTGTGTGCCTAAAAAGCTTCGAGAAATATATTGAATACTATATCCATATTTGTCTCATTCTTCCAGCTTTAAAGTAAAACTGGTTATAGTACCAGCGTAATCCTTTTTATGTACCATTCTTTTTACAGGTACCCCCAAACTAAGATTTTTTCCTGAGAAAAATTTTTAAAGATGCTAGGGGATCTGGGGGATAGTTGTAGGACCCAGTGAGTACTTTTTCCTTGATGACTATAACATGACATTCCTTTCAATTACATTATATTTCTATATATTTTGTTTCTAAAGTATTTCTATTTAGAAACACTGATGCTTGTCAGAAAATAAAGTAGTTGGGGAAAAAAATCATTACTATATACAAATATCTGCTGTCATGTTTCCACAACTGAACTGAAAAGCAGTGATCTACCCTCAACTACCCTGTTTTTCCACATAGCTGTTCCCACTGTCCCAAATAACCTAGATATGTAGAGAGAATAACTGAATAGAGGGCTCTGTAAGAATGCTGGGACATTTATGACATTTCTATCATAAACTAAAAAATGGAGATCTTCAAAAAATTAATGACTTCATTAACCCTTCCTCTCATATGTATATATGTGGAGAGAGTGATATTTTTAAAAATAGATAATGGCTCATAGACATAGTATCCCATCTGTGTGTCAGAAAATCTATTGCTAAAAATGTGTCTCCATAGCTTTCATGTACATACGCACATATATGATATATATGATATGTATATAGGCATATCATATATATATATGAGCTAAAGATAAATAGAGACACACATAGAGAGAAGGAGAGAGAGAGAGAGAGAGAGGGAGAGAGAGGAAATAGGGTTCAAAACACTTCCTTTGAAATAATCCATAATGATCATGAATACATTCTTGAGAAGATTGTAGGGATAATGGTTAAGAATATAGTTTCCAAATCTAAACCTTCTGGTTTCAAATTCCATTTCAGCCATTCACTCTCTATTTAACCTTGGTTAGCCTCTTTATGTCTTTGTTTTCTCCTCCATAATGGGAATGATGATGATAAATATAGTTTCTTCTTCTTAAGTGTACTGTAATAAAAGGGTAAATATAGGTAAAGAATCTAAGCAAGTACCTGGCAATTAAATCACCCATGCTTAGGATTATACAGATTAAGCAATCAATAAATAGGGTGTTCAGTTCCTCAAGTTATGTGTGCGATACGAATGGGCTATGTATGAGAAGTGAGAGGTTCAAAGGCAAACAGTTGTCTGTTTAGAACTAAATTATCTTATTCTTTGTAACTTGTTAAAATGAAGTTCTGTAAATCAAAGTGCTTTATAAATATCTTCTAATCATTTCTTTTATTTTCAGTTACATATATTTTATTTTTCCAAGTTCTGTTAAAATCTTGTTTGATTTTGAGTTTATTGAAAATTCTCACCCTTTGAATTAGTTTGCTTGAAAACAGACATGCTTATTAAGAAACAAATTACTTTGCAAATATGCAGAGATGTATATACTAGTGCTCTCATGTAGATAAAGCAAAAATACTTTAAAGATTTTTTTTTTACATATTAGAGACTAGTAATAAAAGTGTTTCATTGGTATGTCCATCCTAGCAATGAAAATTTTTTGTTGCAAATACTTTTCTGTAGAATACAAATGTTTGTTTGTCACTGCTGAAATGATGCCCTGCCACAGCAGAATTCATGCAAAGTAAGTAAAACCAGGTAACTTCTCCCAACAGTCCACACATGTCATATGGGAAATGTCACCAATGACTTGCTGTGGGAGATGAACCTATGGGTGAATGGCTAGTCCTATCCTTTCTAAAGATTTTAAGTAATTTGTAATCAGAGGATTTTGATTAAACCATTACTCTTTTGCTTGAGAGAAGGTCTGTACTTTGTTTCTTCCTGTATAATATATATTTTTATATATTTTATGATTGCAGTACTATTAAATATTCATGATGTAACATATAGGTGCCTATAAATAAATTGATATATATATTTCCCACAAAATAATATTTCTATATTCTACTGTCAAAGAATTTTAAGTCATTTTAGAAGTACTTCTGATATAAGTGATTGCTCCTTTGGTCTTTCTTTTCCCCCAGTCATAAGACTTGCCCAATATCCACAAATCAATATATTAGAGCTATTAAAAATATTGCCACACATTTAGCAATAGTTTTTGTTCCCCTCTTTGGCACACTGATGAAGCACTTCATACAATGCTGTTTCACTATAATAATAGTTTAATGCATTAGCAGGTACTTTGATCTTTATTGTTTTAAGCATTTTAACTGAGTTACACTTTGTGGAAGGGTATTTATTTTTACAGGAAAAAATATTTTTGAGTTGTAATTTACTCATCTAAAAAATAGAGTAAAAATTTGGATGTCTTTCTTTGCTAAAGCTTTTTTTTTTTTTTTTTTTCATTCTTGTGACTGGTAGAGAGTG
>CAUYQG010054977.1:0-21212 GCA_963574415.1 Tarsius wallacei | reverse complement strand
AGAGCTTTACCACTATCCCAATGGAATATGGCAGAGTGACTTTCTGTGCAAAAATTCAATTAGATAAAATGGTGAGAGTAACAAGCACCCAAAATCAACCCTGTGAGTGTGCTGGGAGTCCTAATATGCTCTCCTCTGATTCTTTTTTTTTTTTTTTTTTTGAGTTGGAATCTCAATCTCTCACCCAGACTGGAGTGCAGTGGCTGCTCCCGGCCACTGTAGCCTCAACCCACTGGGCTCCGGCGATCCTTCTGCCTCAGCCTTCAGAGTAGCCAGAACTACAAGCACGCGCTACCATGCCCAGCTGATTTTTTGATTTATGGTAGAGATGAGGTCTCACCAAGTTGCCCAGGCGGGTCTCAAACCCACGGGCTCAGGCAATTCACTCGCCTCAGCCTCCCCAAGCGAGGGATTACAGGCTGATGCTCTCCTCTGATTCTTAATGGAAGAATTCCCACCACAGGAAATGAACATAAATGCAAGTCCAGGTTGAGGAATATTTTGGGATTATCCACTAGAGGCAAATAAATCTGTTGGACTTGGTGTCTTCCAGTACTGAGACTAGTTGGTGTTCTCAGAAAGAACATAAACCCTGGTCATGATTGACTCAAAATAAATAAATGGAAAAAATATTAGAGATCAATCCTTCATGAGAAAGTCAAGAAGATGACAAACCAGAGAATAACTACTCCCCAAATTGTGAAGAAGTTAGATAATAAGCTTATCCAGAAAACACCAGCAAATGATACTGTATAAATGATTAAATGAAAGGCTATTTAATTTAATCAACTGAATATAATATATAATAAAATCTTTCCCACCCTACCTCCCAACTTTGCTTTTTTCACTCTTCAATGCTGATCCTGTATGACTCATCTAATTACAACAAAAACATTTTAAAAGGAAAAAATTGAATCTCACTTTATATATGTTGTGAGATATGAAAAAAGGTAAGATTATAACCATATCATTTATCTTTTATATTTTGGAACTAACAAAAAAGCAGTACTTTCATTGACTGACTTATTGTCAGGCAACAGTTTTAGGGTTTCTTTAACAAATTTATAAGTGAGAATGTTCTCATTTTGGAGAAAATTCCTTTGTGAAGCTGTGTGGTCTGGTGAGAGTGATTTTAGTGAAGACTTCCAAATAGGTTGACTTAACTTTCCTGGTTGAAATGTGAGATCTGTCCCAGGTGCCACCTAGACTCAGAGCTCCATTCAAACCCCCAGTGAAGACATCCCAGTCACAGCCATGCAGAAAATCTTTGCCCGGGAGATCCTGGACTCCAGGGGCAATCCCATAGTGGAGGTGGACCTGCACACTGCCAAGGGCCTATTCTGGGTAGCTGTGCCCAGTGGGGCTTCCACTGGTATCTATGAAGCTCTGGAATTAAGAGATGGAGACAAAGCTCACTACCTGAGGAAAGGAGTCCTGAAAGCTATAGAACACATCAACAAGACTCTAGGCCCTGCCCTGCTGGAAAAGAAACTAAGCATTGTGGATCAAGAAAAAGCTGACAAATTTATGATTGAACTGGATGGAACTGAGAATAAGTCCAAGTTTGGGGCCAATGCCACCCTGGACATGCCCTTGGCCATGTGTAAAGCTGGAGCAGCTGAGAAAGGAGTGCCATTATACCAACACATCGCATATCTTACTGGGAACCCTGACCTTGTACTTCCAGTGCCTGCCTTCAATGTGATCAATGGGGCTCCCATGCTGAAAATAAGCTGGCCATGCAGAAGTTCATGATTCTGCCTGTGGGAGCCAGCTCATTCAAGGAAGCCATGCACATTGGTGTTGAGGTCTCTTACCACCTCAAGGGGGTCATCAAGGCCAAGTATGGGAAAAATGCCCCCAATGTGGGTGATGAGGGTGGCTTTGCACCCAACATCCTGGAGAACAATGAAGTCCTGGAGCTGCTGAAGATGGCCATCCAGGCAGCAGGTTACCTAGACAAGATAGTAATTGGCATGGATGCAGCAGCCTCTGAGCTCTATCGCAGTAGGAAATACAATCTTGACTTCAAGTTATCTGATGATCCTGCATGGCACATCACTGGGGAGGAGCTTGGGAAACTGTACAAAAGCTTTATAAAGAACTATCCTGTGGTCTCCATCGAGGACCACTTTGACCAGGATGACTGGGCCACTTGGAACTCATTCCTTTCAGGGGTAGACATACAGATTGTGGATGATGACCTCACAGTCACCAACCCCAAGAGGATCACCCAAGCTGTTGAGAAGAAGGCCTGCAAGTGCCTGCTGCTGAAGGTCAACCAGATCGGCTCAGTGACTGAGTCCATCCAGGCCTGCAAACTGGCTTCGTCTAATGGATGGGGAGTGATGGTGGGCCACCACTCTGGGGAGACTGAGGACACATTCATTGCTGACCTTGTGGTGAGGCTCTGCACAGGACAGAACAAGACTGGTGCCCCCTGCCACTCAGAATGTCTGGCCAAGTACAATCAACTCATTAGGATTGAGGAGGCTCTTGGGGACAAGGCTGTCTTTGCTGAATGCAAGTTCCATAACTCAAAGGTCAAGTGAGAAGCTGGAGGCCTGGGGCCCCACCGGACAGTGTTAGGTCTTCAAGCCCTTCTTCCTGAAATAAACACTGGTGGCAACCAAAAAAAAATTAAAAGAAATGTGAGGATGTGAGGTCTTCCTTTCAGCTTAAGAAAAGTGTTTAAAACTTGCCCAGTATATTTAAGAAGAATTAATAATGTGTTCCAATATTTTTAAAGTTACAATCAAGCCAGGTATGGTGGCTCAAGCATGAAATCCCAGCACTTTGGGAGACCAAGGCAAGAGGATTGCCTGAGTCCAGGAGTTCAAGACCAGCCTGGGGAAATTGGTGACAACTTGCCTCTACAATAAATCAAAAAATTAACCAGGCATGGTGGCACATGCCTGTAGTTCCAGCTACTTCAAAGGTTGAGGTGGAAGTATCGTCTGAGACCAGCATGTCAAGGCTGTGGTGACCATGAGCATGCCACTGCATGCAAGCCTGAGTGACAGAGTGAGACTCCAACTTAAAAAAAAGTAATAATCAATCCCCATTTCAAATCTTATTACCAACCAGCATAATATTCATGAGCTAATCTAGAATGATAATATGACATGTTTTTCTTATTATAAAAATGACACTCTCAAGACACAGCATTCTTTGCAATGAAAACTGTATGCCAACAGTAAATATCACACTTTTACCAGAATTAAATCAAGATATGATTGGATTAGAGAGGAGGGGCAGACTGTAAGTGGGATGGGTGGAGAGACCCTTGCCAATAAAATCTTCCTGTAAGTAGCTCTCATTCCAGATCTGAGTTGTCTCTTGAAGAACTTAGAGTCCAGGAAAGAAACTAGTAGAGAAGAGGTGAGTTGAATCTCATGAAATCTATTTATACTACTCAAATTCTGCACAGGGTAGACAGGAGAGAGTAAGGTCTGGAGGGTAGGGTGACATCAATTCAGCAAGAGGCCAGCTCTATGCCATGCACACTGTATGAACTGGGAACGCCAGACTCTCCACTACCGCAGCAGTGAGTCGGAGTTAAAGTGACAATACGCAGGCCAGGGAAATGACAATCTTGGCAGACTTAATGAGACAGTGAATGGAGTTTCAGTCACTGACCTACTTATTGTCTCTAAAGTACTGCTTTGAGTTTTGTTTTTATGTTCCTTTTCCCTAGGTCACTGGCAACTACCACTCTAATTCCACTCACTTTTTCAATGAGTTCATTGTTTTTAGATCCACATAAGTAAAATTATGACTATGTATTATTTTTCTTTCTCTGTCCTTATTTCACTTAACATGATGTCCTTAAGTTTCCTTCATGTTGTTACAAATAACAGGATTTCCTTTTACTATGGGTGAATACTATTCCATTGTATATAAACCATAATTTGTTGACCTACTTGTCTCCTGAAAGATGCTTAGATTGATTTCATGCCTTGGTCATTGTGACTAATGGTTTCATAAACTTGGAATGCACACATCTCTTCAACATACTGATTTCATTTCCAAGGGATTTATGCCAATTGGTGGCATTGCTGGATTATATAACTCTTTATTTTTTTGTGGAACCTCTCTAGTGTTTCTATAGTGGTTGTACCAAGTTACATCCCCATGAACAGTGTACAGGTGCTCCCATCTCCACACCCTCCCCAACACATTCTAATCTCTTGCCTTAAGAGGTGTGGGATCATAAACTCATTGTGGTTTTATTTTGCATGTCCTTGGTGATTAGGAAGTTGAACACTTTTAAATACCTGTTGCCTGCTTGAATGTGTTCTTAGGGAAAATGCCTATATAGGTAAATTGCCTATTTATAAAAAATGATAGCCGGGCTCGGTGGCTCAGCCTGTAATCCCACGCCTTTGGGAGGCTGAGGTGAGTGGATTGCCTGAGCCCGCGGGTTCGAGACCTGCCTGGGCAAGCAAGACCTCATCTCTACAATAAATCAAAAAATCAGCCGGGCGTGGTAGTGCGTGCCTGTAGTTCCAGCTACTTGGAAGGCTGAGGCGGAAGGATCGCCGGAGCCCAGCAGGTCGAGGCTGCGGTGGCCGGAAGCGGCCACTGCACTCCAGTCTGGGCAACAGAGTGAAACTCCAACTCAAAAAAAAAAAAAAAAAATGATTATTTGTTGTTTTGTTTATGTGTTTAATGAGTTTATTATGTATTTTGGATAACAACTCCATATGAATTGTCACTTGTACTTTGCTCTTAAAAAACTTTTTATTTTGATAAAGTCCAACTTCATTACTTTTTGCATTTTGGGCCTGTGCTTTTGGTATCATGCACTAAGATTTTCTTTCCTCCCACCAACATTTCTGTTGGACAGCTTAAGGAGTGGAGGGTCTTTGAATCTAGACAAATGCTGTCCAAAGAAACATAATATGACCCATATGTGTAATTATAAGTTTACTTTTAGTAGCCACATAAATAAAATAAAGTAAAATATGTCTAATTAATTTTAGCTCACAAAATTAATTCATTTCAATATGTAATCAATTTCCAAGATTCTCATGAAGATAACCTACATTCTCTTTTTTCATTTTGTCTTCAGAATTGAGTGTGTTTTATATTCACAACATACGTCCACACACATAAGCCCCATTTCAGGTCCTCAATAGCCACACGTGACTGGTGACTGCCCTATTGGACTACTGGGGTAGAGACCCTTTCACCCTTTCCATTCAATGCCTTATAATGTTCTTCATTCCTACTAGCATTTAAAATATCAGACATTCTGGGCCATGATTCTATTTGTATTTATGTTGTGTGTTCATTGCTAGTGACAGCAAATAGTAGGCAATGGTATAGCTATGCAAGTAAAGATAAAAGTGTTCAATGACTTAGCTGTTTGACTCATATAAATGCTAATAACATGTTCTCTTCCCCAACAGGTGGTCATGGCTGAACACTTTAAAGAAACAAGCACGTGCTTTGTCTGCTTAACTTATCTTGAAGAACCCGTGTATCTGAAATGTGGATATCTCTGCCTTCAATGCATCAACTCCCTGCAGAAGGAGCCCCAAGGGGAGGGCATACTGTGTCCCTCCTGCCCTGTGGTCTCTCACAGGAAAGACCTCAGGCCCACTTCCCAGTGGGGGACCTGGTTTCCAAGATCAAAAATCTTGAGCCCCAGCTGAGAGCTCTTCTACAGATGAGCGCTAGGATGACAAAGTTTCAAGGTAAGTTTCTGCCACCTACCCTCCACCAAGAAAGGGCTCAGAAAAAAACATGTTCTGAGAGATAGGGGCATTAGTTGAGTTCTGGCATTCCAAAATTTGATGGGTGAGAGTTTTTCTCACCCATGAGTATAGACTTCAACCACCTAGAGATTTTAAAGAACACGTATATAATAGTTAGCTTATGCCTTAGCCTGGTGCTGTAAAATATGGTAGTACTAGACAGTTGAAAGGTGACCACAGTGGAAATAATATTTTGAAAGTATTGGATTAAAGAAAATATTTTATAAATTTGATTTTACCTACTTTCTTTTCTTTTTCTAATGATTCAAAAGAAAAGTTAGAAGAACATGTGAGGCTCAATTGTGTTTTTTGACTGCACTGGCCTCAAGCATGGCTCTTCAACTTGAATATATAGCAATTACCCATTGGAATTTTGTGGGTACATGAATTTCTGATGCAAACCCGGGTTGTGTTTTGGACCGCATGTTACTGTGTTTTGGATCACATGTTCATCAAGACCTTGCACCCACTGAAACAGTTCTGCTTCTGGTTTTGAGGTTCAGAAATCTTCAAAGCCTAAAAGGTCCCAGATATTTCTAATTCCCAATAAGTTTGAGCATGCCCTCTGAGAAATAAATTTTTCCAGTGTTCACATCCCCAGGGCAAAGGGTGCCATCAGTGCATGTGTTGACTTCTCACACAGGTTGAGGTCCGGGCGCAAGCTCTGGACCTCTCAGTATTTCCCACACTAATTAATTCAGGATAAGAAATATCTTTAATCAAAAAGCCAAATATATAACCAGAATTCCCACTATGTATAAAAGTGCTTGCTGCCATGAAGCATTTAGGATAATTTGCCTTAGTCCAAAGAAAAATTCTGATTTAGAGAATACAAGGAGAATGAAAGAAGCTGAGGTGGATGAGATAGGTGAGCCTTTGCAGTAGGAGGGGAGAGTGAGCCTGTATTATATCCATTTGCTGCACTGTTAACTTTTCTTTCCACAGTGGGTGTGACCTTGGATGTGGACACAGCCAATGAATCTCTCATCATTTCCGATGATTTCAGGAGTGTTCAAAGACAGCATATCAAACAGAATTGGTCAAAGTGAGCTGAGAGATTCAAGTATGCGATGTGTGTCCTGGGCTTCCCTTGGTTCACCTCTGGCCACCATTATTGGGAGGTGGACGTGGGACAAGGCAAATCCTGGCACCTGGGATTTTGCAGAGAATTGCTTCTCCAAGAAAGAGAAATCCAGCTGACTACAGGACTTGGATTTTGGACCCTGAGTTTGAGACAAGGAAAGTACTCAGCCAGCACAACACCTCTGACAGTCCTAAGTGTGAACCCCAGGTTACACAGAGTAGGTAACTTCCTGGATATGGATATTGGGAACATTTCTTTTTGTGACATTATCGAGGGAACCCACATCTTTACATTTACGAATATTTCTGTTTTGGAGCCATTGCATCCTTTTTTTTTTCTCCTTCACGTCCAAAAAATGACTCCCTGAGTATCTGCCCTCAGCCTTCCAGGTAGCTGGAACTACAGACACAAGCTACCATGCCCGGCTATTTTTTATTTTATTGTAGAGATGAGGTCTTGCTGAGCTGTCTGGGCTGGTCTCAAACCCACAGCCTCAGGCGATCCACTCGCCTCAGCCTCCCAAAGTGCTGGGATTACAGGCTGAGCCACTGAGCCCAGCCAGACTTCTGAATAGCTTTTGAAATATCTATCTGCAAAGCCTACAATCACCTGCTGAAATAGTTTGCTTGACATAAGTAATTCCATTTTGTAACAGATCTTCCATCTTAGCCTAGAGATAACACCCTTATGTAACCTTCTCATAATCATACCACATATCCACATCCTGTGCCCCTCAGTGATTGGAAACTCCCTAGTTGCATAAATTCTGTAACCATCCATACCCCTTACTATCCCTTACTAATCATATGGATTGCCAAGAAATATCAATCAAACTGTACAGCTTATGTAATGTTTACCTTTAAAAGACCCACTACTCATTCTGTTCACCACTGAGAGTTATTTGGGATACTAGTCCACTCTCATTTGCTGGCGTCAATAAAGGACTCATAATCTTAACTTCCCTGCATGTTGGCATTGTTTCTCACAGTCCAGCTATAACATTTGGAGGCCTCAGCGAGATATTTTGCCAACCTTGGGAGGAGGCCTCGATCCTGCTCTCCCCAGTTCAGTGGAGACATTATAGGGGAGGTGCCCCCTGAGTCATTCCAGGGCCCCATAACCTCCCAACTGGTTCAGAGGGAGACAGAATGACTGCTGACTTCTTCACGCTTCAAAAATTCCTGAGTCTGTCTGTGTTCTCCTAGGAAGTAAGAATCTGTTTATTCTGTTTATGGCCATATTTCTGTTAAGGAGGATAAAGCCTGATGAGGCCACTCCTTAAACTGTTGTTTTGCCGAACAAAGTCTTGGTTCAGTATCTGGTTTCAGTTTGGGAACCCTCTTAATCGCTAACAGGGTGAGGAGAGCTGTCTCATCTGGGTCCTCTAGGGCCAATCTGTAGGTGCCAGAGAAATGCTTACCCCTTAGCGCTCTTGTTTGTATTTGCATTTGCTAAAAAGCCAGCGGCTTTTTATTCTTATGAGTTTCTGTTTCTCTTGGATAAGTTCTTTGTCTCATGTCATTTTATGTTTTCCTGAGTGTTACTGTCTCCTTTTGCTTGTATAATATTCATGTAGGCAGCAAAGGTCCTCAGAAAAATAGAGAATTTCACTCTTATGAACCCAGACTCCAGTCTAGGTCAAAGGTAAGAGGCACTCTTCCCCTCAGTCTTTACAAATAGATTCCCTCAGGCAACTGAAGGACTCATGAAGGTGTCAGGGATCAATTCCCATGATGTGCAAGGGCCTCATAGGAACTGCTTCATTTTAGTTATGCAGGACTCTGTGAGTTCCAGAAGGTCCCAGGCTTGATCAGATGCTCAGCGGACCTAATTCATGCCATGTCCTGGAAGGTGATCAGATGAGAGAACAGGGTCCTGGACTCTCCTTCACCTAAGCCACCTCTCCCTGAGGTAAAGGTTGTCCCGTACCCATTACCTGTAGCCTTGGCTTCCTCTGGGTTGTATCCTGTTTTATCCCCTCTACTGAGGATCCTCTTGGTGATCCAGTTAACTCTAACTCTCCGCCATATGCTTCCCAGGCTTCCTCACCCACTGTTACCTCTACCATTGGTGTTTGCCCACGGTAGTCCACAGCCCCAGCTGCAGCTGAGGCTGCTCCCAGTTCTAACCCTGTTTTTGTCTTCTCTGCCTTTGGCTGCTTGACTCTGGTCCCAGACTGATCCAGCTCCACTCCTTCCCCTCCGGGAAGTTCCTCCTGCATTGGGGGAAGATCAAACTGGGTGGTCGTTTATGGTATATATTCCCTTTTCCTCTTCTGATTTATATAACTGGAGGCATCAGAACCCCCCATTCTCAACTAAGCCACAGGCCTTGATTTCTTTCATGGAATCAGTTATGCACACCCACCATCTCATATGATTGTCAACAGCTCCTTGTCACCTTGTTTACTGTTGAAGAGCGGGAATGCATTAGAACTGAGGCCAGGAAGTTTATTCTGGGCTCTATTTGGGGCACACAAGAAGAAAACCAAGATATACTAGATAGAGATTTTCCCCCTTCTCATCCAGACTGGGACCCTAACATCTCAGCAGGATCCAGGGCATTGGATACCTATCACCAGGCTCTATTAGCAGGATTAAAGGGGGCAGCTCAAAAACCTATCAATCTTTCCAAAATCACTGAGATTCTCCAGGGACCCAAGGAGTCACCAGGGGCATTCCTTGAGCACCTCCAAGAGGCGTTTCAGACCTACACCCATTTTGATCCCTTGGCTCCCAAGAATACTCGAGCTGTAAATCTTGCATTCGTGGCTCAGGCAGCTCCAGACTTTAGGAAGAAGTTACAAAGACTGGAAGGCTTTGTAGGAATGGATATTTCTCAAATGCTCGAACTAGCCCACACAGTTTATAATAACTGAGATGCTGAGAAACAAAAGCAAGCAGTGCAGGCAGCTGACAAGGCTGCAGAAAGACAAGCCAAAATCCTGGTAACAGTGCTCTGGGCCTCAGGGGGGTGATTCCAAGACTCCCCGTCAAAAGTTCAATAACCAGAAGGGCCAAAAGGGTCAGAAACCTGGACGCATTCGATTGGCAAAGAACCAGTGTGCTTATCGCAAGGAACTAGGGCTTTGGGTCAAAGATGGCCCCCTTTGCCCACAACAAGAGAACCTTAACCAGTTCTGGTCCTGCCATCTAATGAAGAGGCTGGAAATAATTCGGACTGATGGGGCCAGGGCTCTTTCTCCGTAGGCTCTTTCTCCTTAGGCTCCCATGGTAACAACAGCTATCGGGGGCCACCCAGTTCAACTCTTAGTGGACACTGGGGTGGAATATTCAGTCCTGAAAACACCACTGGGACCTATGTCTAAGAGGCGGGTTTTGGTCCAGGGGCCAACAATTGCAAGTTCACCTCCAACTGGATTGTCAACTTGGGACAAAAGCAAGTCACTCACTCGTTTCTAATAGCTCCAGCCTGCCCATTCCCTCCTATGGGTCAAGACTTACTTTGAAAGTTAAAAGTTACCATTGTGTTTTCACCTGACAAAACTGAAATGTTCATTCCTACTGCCTATCAAATGCTTCTAACAGTTCCACTCTCTTTTAACTTCCTCTAAGTCCTCTACTGAAAATGCCCTGTCAGGTTTACTTCTGCAGTTACAGTAGGAGTTTCCTTCAGTCTGGGCAGAGACCAACCCACCAGGACTGGCAAAACATCACCCTCTAGTGGTAGTAAGTTTAATAGCATCAGCTACTCCTGTTCACATTCATCAGTACCCTATGAGTTTACAGGTCTGGAAAGGAATTGCTCCTCACATCAAAAGACTCTTAGCTGCTAATATTTTAACCCCATGTAAGTCAGCATGGAACACTCCTTTTTTGCCAGTTCATAAACCAGGAACCTCTGATTATTGATCAGTTCAAGGCTTAAGAAAAGTTAATAAGTAAGTTGAAACTATCCCTCCTACTGTTCCGAACCCACATACTTTGCTCAGTCTGCTTCCTCCTCAACATCAGGTATATACTGTACTGAATTTAAAGGATGCATTCTTCTCTATTCCTTTATCCCCTGTCAGTCAACCTATCTTTGCTTTTGAATGGACCGGTCCTGACTCAGAGGACACCAGTCAGTTAACCTGGATCCAGTTACCACAAGGTTTTAAGAATGCCCCAACTCTTTTGGGGGAAGCCTTGCAACAGGATTTGCCAGGGTTCCATGCCCTATACCCCAAATGTACTTTACTCCAGTATGTTGACGATCTCTTACCTGCAGCTGCAGACATGGACACTTGTCTACAAGGTACCAAGGCTCTGCTACAGCTTCTTCAGAACTTAGGCTACCGAGTATCAGCAAAGAAGGCATAGCTCTGCTTCACCGAAGTTTCCTACCTGGGATACCGACTAAAAGAAGGTAAACGAACACTAACCTCAGCTCAGAAAGAAGCCATTCTTCAAATTCCCATGCCTACCACCAAGAAACAGGTACAGGAATTCCTACGGGTGGCAGGGTATTGTCGCCTATGGATACCAGGATTTGCTGAAATTGCCAAGCCTCTGTACACAGCCACGGCAGGGGATCAGTCCCTAAACTGGACTGTTACTGAGGAACAAGTGTTCCAGCAGTTAAAAATGGCCCTGGCCCAAGCCCCAGCTCTAGCCCTTCCAGATGTCACCAAGCCTTTCCACTTGTTCATTCATGAACAATGAGGGATTGCAAAAGGGGTCCTCACTTAGACCCTAGGGCCATGGAGGAGACCAGTAGCTTATTTGTCAGAAAGACTGGATCCAGTGGCTTCTGGCTGGCCATCTTGTCTTTGGGCCATTGCAGCCATGGCCATACTACTTAAAGAAGCAAATAAATTGACTTTTGGACAAAATATAGCTTTGACTGTTCCCCGTGCTGTAGAAATTCTGCTCAGAGGAGCCTCTGGCCACTGGATATCAAATGCTTGTATCACCCAGTATCAAAGTCTCTTGTTTGACCAACCTAGACTAACTTTCTCACCTATGCAATGCCTCAATCCAGTCACTCTATTGCCTAATGACAATCCAGAAATGCCAGTTCATGACTAAAAACATGTTGGACATCTCTCAGGCCAGCCAGCTCAATCTTTGGGACACTCCCTTGAGCCAGGCTGATGCTGACTTGTTCACAGATGGTAGCAGCCTAGTAATAAAGGAAATCTGCAGGGCTGGTGCAGCTGCAACCATGGCTCAGGATGTAATCTGGTCACAGGCATTACCTCAAGGTACCTCAGTTCAAAAGGCTGAGTTAATTGCTTTAACTCAGGCCCTACACTGGGAAACAGGGAATTGGGTAAACATCTTCACCAACAGCCGGTATGCTTTTGCTACATTGTATGTGCATGCCATGATCTACAAGGAAAAGGTCTTCTTACCATGTCAGGTAAGACTATAAAGAATGAGGAAATCTTAGCCCTCTTAGAGTCTATATGGCTACCCAAGGAGGTAGCTGTCATTCATTGCAAGGGAATCAGAACTCAGATAACTCCAGAAGCAACTGGAAACTGCCTGGAAGACCAGGCAGCTCAGAAGGCTGCAGAACTCCCAGTTGAGCCCCTGACTATCTTTCCAACTAAAACCTTTCCAGCTCCTTCTCTCCCAGAACAGTCTACTTATACCCAGGAAGAAGAACAGGCAGACCTAGTGGGAGCTTACAAAGACTCCACCAGATGGTGGATCAAGGACTCTAAAATTATCCTGCCTGAAACCTTGGGACACACTTTGGTAAAACAACTACATTCTACTACCCATTTGGAAGGTCCTAAAATGACTGAACCTTTAAATCATTTTTGTCATATTAATAATTTAAAAAGCATAGCTGCAACAGCAGCCACTATGTGCCCAGCCTGTGCCCGAGTCAACGCAAAACAAGGGCTCTGATCCCCGGATGGTATTAGGGCTTGAGGAGCAACTTCTGGAGAAAAATGGGAAGTGGACTTCACTGAAGTAAAGTCCTCTCATACGGGGTATAACTATTCACTAGTATTTGTAGATACGTTTTCTGGATGGGCAGAGGCTTTTGCCACCAAAAATGAAACCACCCTAATGGTTACTAGGTTTTTACTAAATGAAATTATTCCTAGGTTTGGGCTCCCCCTCTTTATTGGCTCTAACAACGGTCCTGTCTTCACCTCATCCATAGTTCAGCTGGTTAATAAGGCACTAAACATAAACTGGAAGTTACATTGTGCTTACCAACCACAAAGCTCTGGGCAGGTAGAATGCATGAACTGAACTCTGAAATCTACTTTAGCCAAATTAATAATAGAGGTCAGTGAAAAATGGGTAAATCTTTTGCCAATAGCTCTTCTCTGTACTCAATGTACCCCATATAAGACTGGGTTTACTCCATATGAAATCATGTTTGAAAGACCCCCTCCTTTGTTGCCCCAATTGTGGGATTCCATTCTAGAAGAAATAACTAACCAATCTCTGTTAAAGTATCTCCAGTCTCCTCAACAGGTCCAGACAACTGTACACTCCAATTTTCGTGCCGTTTTGCCCATTCCATCCTCCTCGTTTTGTCACCCATTCCAGCCTGACAACTGGTTTTCATCAAAAAGTTCCAGAAAGAAGGACTGACTCCTACCTGGAAGGGACCATTTCTCATCATCCTCACCACTCCAACAGCAACCAAGGTCGATGGGATACCAGCTTGGATTCACCACACTTGAGTTAAAAGGGCCAGGGAAACTGAACTAACTCCACCAGTTTATGTCATCAACCACTGCAGCAGCAAAGGACCCCAAATATCCACTCCTTCATTCAACAAGGAAAGACAGCCACTGTTCAGCCACCTGGACTGCAACCAAGGACTCCAAGAACCCTCTCAAAGTCACCTTTTGATGTACATCTAAACTGTGAGACTCAAACAGACTGGTTGCTAATTATACCTCTTGTTTTTGTAATCCCACTTGTTTTGGGTTTTGGCACAGAATTGCTTACTATAGCTCCTGCAGATTGGAAATGTGGCAAAAAGTCTCTGTTGATAATATCTTATCTCCTGTGCATAGGATGTGTTATTGCCCTACTATGTTATGGTGTTGCTTCTTAATTTGTTTCCCCCCTCTTCGAATAACTTACCATACTGCCTATACCTTTTCTTTAACCTCTTTTACATCAGGGAAGATCCTAGCAATCCAAAACTGGACACACAGATCACTCCCAGGCCACCCCCGGTCCAGTTTAAAGTAAACCTTCCTGACCTGGCACAAACAGAAAAGGAATGTATATCTGAAAACCTGTATGGTAAACACGGTATACAAAATCATTACTACAGCCAATCATGCAAACAGTGGGCAGCCCCCAGTTATATAAAGACATAGACTTTTATCTCTGCCCCAGTAATCCCACTGACCACAGTTGTAACCAGGAAAACAATTCCTTTTGCCTAGACTGGAAATGTGTCACCATTGCAACTTACAGCAGGGGACCTAATGACACCTCTAAAATTACCCTTTGACTGGTGCTGGCCTGGGATTACCTATATATATAAAGGTTACCGATCCTCTCCATTATTCCTGGAGCGTAGGAAATACCTGGGGTATATAACTCTATAAGAATGGGTATGACCATGGTGCCTTATTCACCATCCGGTGGCAAACAATCATCTATAAAACCATGCTCAAACCTATAGCGCTATTGGCAGAGCTGAAGGATCCCCTGTTTGGTTTCCACCAGCCACCTTAGCCTCTGTCTTCTGCCAACCAACCGACTACCCTGGGTTCATCTCAACAGCTTTCAAGTTCGTCACAACCACTTCCAAACCTGACTCATCAACCTCCTGGTATTTTTCCTATGTTAAATAATATGCACTGTCTACTTAATGTTACTATGCCTCAGTTGACCTCAGACTGCTAACTTTGCTTAAAGCCAAAACCCCCTTACTATGTGGGTCTAGAAGTTGAAACTGCTATCATATGGAGAACTAACTGTACTTCAGAAATGGTTCACGTTACACTAGGTGATGTAACTGGTAAAGCCTCCTGCCTTGTAAATCCAGGTTTCAATCTAACAGCTTCTCCATTCTCTGATATTTGTAACTTATCCCTCACCCTAACCATGGCTGAATCCATGGCCTATGTGGCCCCTGCCAACACCTGGTTTGCTAGTTCTATAGGCCTTACAAAATGCGCTACTACCAAAAGGTTAATTAATCAGCCTTGTATATTACTGTTCATGTACTGCCTCAAGTTCATGCTTATAATGGTCCTGAGGGAACTCTTCTGCTTCATCCCCCTGGTCTTTCAATGGCTTGTTCAAAACACACTGTTCTTTTGGTAGTACCCACCTTAGTCAGGCTAAGTGTAGCAGGAACAGCTGCAACTGGCACTGCCGCCCTGGTCCATGGAGAACTGGGTTCATCTAACCTTGCCCAGGAAGTTAATGGTGACCTAGGAAATTTGCAGCTTGCCATGGACCACCTCCACAACCAGGTGGAATCCTTGGCTGACGTTGTTCTTCAGAATCATAGAAGCCTAGATCTACTTTTCCTATCCCAAGGGGGACTCTGTGTAACCCCTGGAGAAGTTTGTTGTTTTTATGCCAACAAATCAGGGGTTATTAAAGATGCCCTCCAAAAGGTCCGAGGAAATTTAGACAAACGACAGAAAGAAAAAGAACATCACAAATCCTGGTTCCAGGCTTTATTTGATTGGAACCCGTGGTCAACTACTCTTGCTACTATCTAGTTGGACCCCTCATACTACTTCTCCTCAGTCTGCTATTGGGCCTTGCGTAAGAAATTGGATGATCCATTTTGTCAAACAACGAGTCAGTCCTAAGAAACTTGTAATAATATACATATAACAGATGAGTCAACACATTGACTCATGAACAACTAAAAGGGGGGAATGAAATATCTATCTGCAAAACCTATAACAGCCTGCTGAGATAGCTTGCTTGACATGAGTAAGTAACTCCATTTTGCAACAGATCTTCCATCTTAGCCTAGAGATGACCCCCTTATGTAACCTTCTCATAATCCTACTGCACACCCACATTCCTGTGCCCCTTGGTGATTGGAAACTCCCTAGTTGCATAAATTCTGTAACCATCCGTACCCCTTACTAATCATATGGGTTGCCAAGAAATATCAATCAAACTGTACAGCTTATGTAATGTTTACCTTTAAAAGACCCACTACTCACCCTGTTCACCACTGAGAGTTATTTGGGACACTAGTCCACTCTCAGTCACCAGCGTCAATAAAGGACTCATAATCTGACCTTCCCTGTGTGTTGGCATTGTCTCTTGTAATCCAGCTACAGCACTTTCACTGACTTCCTTGACAGAAATCTTCCATGGGAAGATTTTACTTCCATGATTAAAACTATTTGAGACTGGTGTGGTGGCTCAAGCCTGTAATCCCAGCACTTTGGGCAGCCAAAGTATGAGAATCACTTGAGCCCAGAAGTGCAAGACCAACATAATAAGACCTTGACTCTATAAAAAAAAAAAATAGCTGTACATGTCAGTGTGCACCTGTAGTTTCAGCTACTTAGGAGCCTGAGGTGAGCTATGTTTATGCCATTGCACTCCATCCTGCAGAACAAAGTGAGATCCTGACTCTAAAATAAAATAAGAAGTAACAAAAATTTGAAATTAGCTTCATGCATTAGGAAGATTTAATGTTGCTCAATGTTTAAAAAATGCCAACTGCTCCTTCTCCTATGTTTTATCATCAACAGGCATAATATCAAGATTTAATATAATAACTATATGACATGTTTTGCCCATATTAATTTTTGAAAGTCTCAAGATATAATCATCTCCATCCTTTGTGATAATATCCTTAATGCCAATAGTATAAAAATTCTCACTGGACCAAGTATGTTGTCTGATGCTTGATATCTCAGCACTTTGTGAGCCTGAGGTGGGAGTATTGCTTGAGCCCAAGAGTTTGAGACCAGCCTGGGCAACATAGTAAGTTCTCATCTCTACAAATGATAATAGTTAACAAAAAAATTAGCTGGGCAGAGTGGCGTGTGCCTGCAGTCTCAACAACTCAGGAGGCTGAGGCAGAAGGATCATCTGAGCCCAGAAGGTCGAGGCTGTGGTGAGCCATGATCATGCCACTTCACTCCAGCCTAGAGGACAGAGTGAAACCTAAAGTCAACCCTTTAGTGTGTTGGGAATTCTAATATGTGCTCCTATAATTTTTAATAGAAACATCCCTAGCTCAAACAGTGAATATATGTGCAATTCCAGACCAAGTGAGATTTTGAAAGAATATATTGGAAACAGATTAGTACACTGGACTCAATGTTTTTCACAACTGAGGCCACCTGGTGTTCCCAAAGAGAACAGATAATCTGCTCATGATTGACTTAAGCGAGTGTAAAACACATGAGGGATCCATGCTCCATGAGCAAGAGTCAGAAAAAAACTCTCAACTGTGTCAGAATTAAATCAAATCTGATTGAGTTAAAGAGTAGGGGCAGAATGTGAATGAGGTGGGTGGAGAGATTGTCTTTAATAAAAGTCCCTTGGAGGTCAGTCTCACTGCAGATCTGAATTGTCCCTGGAAGCAGCTGGAAGCCAGGAGAGAACCTGGTGGAGGAGAGGTGAGTTCAGTTGTATGAAATTGTTCATACTACTCAAGTTTCTACAAAGAGCTGACAAAAAGAGTAGGCTGGGAATGGAGTCGTTTCTTAACTAAGCAAGTGTTGTTGGAGGCCAACTGCAGGTCATGAACACATTGGACACCTAGGGACTCTGGAACCTCTCTTATGAAAGAAGTAGGTAGAACTTATCTTTTAACTACCAAGGCTAGAGAAAAATCTTTATTTACTTGACTATAGTCAGAACTTGTCAAACTTTATGAGATGGTGAATAGAGTTTCAGCCACTAACTTAATCTTTAAGATTCTGCTATGGGTTTTGTTCTATTTTGCAAATTTTCCCTCCCCATGGCACATGGGGAACACCATTCTAACTCCACTCTCTGTTTCTATGACTTCAATATTTTTGGGTTCCACATTAGTGAGATTGTTGATTATTTATCGATCTCTGACATATTTTACAAACATGGTGCCCTCGAGGTTCATCCACATTGTTGCAAATGGCAGAATTTTCTTCATTCATTTGGCTGAATGATACTTCATTGTATATATACCACAATTTTTAAGTCAGTTTTTTTGCCCACAGACAGTTGGGTTGTTTCCACAGATAGTTGGGCTATTGTGAATAATGCTGTTCTACTGTTTTCACTACTAGTTGTACCAATTTACATTCCTACCAACCTTGTACAGATATTTTCCTTTCTTCAGATCCTTACAAACTCTGCATCTTGTCTTTTTGATCTTGACCATCTCAACACATGTGACATAGCATCTCACTATAATTTAACTTGCTTTTTTCTGATGACTACTGAAGTTGAGCACATTTTTAGAAATTTGTCCATTTGCAAGTGTTCTTCAGAGATATTCTCATTTTAAAGTGAGAACATTAGCTTTTTTGTTAAGTTGTATGGGTTTCTTAAATATTTTGGATATGAACCCAATAACTGATATATGGCTTGCAAATATTTTCTTCCATGTGTCATCTTTTCATTTTGTTGCTTGTTTCCTTTGCTATGCAGAAGATTTTTAGTTTGATATACTCCAACCTATTTGGTGCATGTGTTTTTGGTGTCGTATAAAGCCTCTCAAGTCTTGTGCCATATCGAGGTTGGGCAGCTGAGAAGACTAAGGGTCTCCAGTGCTATCCAATATAAACATAATGTGACCCACATATATAAGGATGAATTTATTTTCTAATAGCCACAGAAACGAAGCAAAATAGAATGAGCCTAATTAATTTTAATTCACAAAATATTATTTCAACATATAATACCACTTTTTTTAAAGATTGGATAATATAGTTTATTGAGAAAGTAAGTTAGACAGAGAGAAAGAGGAGATTCACCTCCCCAAGGTAGGGGAGGGGGCCAAGCTTAGAAAAACACAGCAGCCATAGCCCAAAGAACACATGAACTAGCCAGTGCATAACAAAAACAGTGGCCATAATTTCACATTTTAAAGTCTCTTAAATAGATAGGTTAAATTTTCTTTTTCTGTCTGTGCCTTCAAAAGTCAGTGTGAATACTCAGCCCACATCTTCCTTGACATAATTCCCATTTCAGTGGCTGAGTTGCCACTTGTGGCTTGTGGATACTCTATTGTACAGCTGAGGTTATGGAAACTTTGACCACTTCCACTCAAAGCTTCATGGTGAACCATGTCCTACACTCTAGCTAGTATTTCAGATATCATAGATCCAGGCTGTTGAGTCATTTATATCTGTACTTGTGAGGTATCTTTATTTCTGAGTGCTAGTGATTAAATAGTAGGCAGTGATATCTTTGTGCATGTAAAGATAAATGTGTCCCAAAGACTCTTAGCTATTCAACTCAAGGTAATTCTCACACTGGGCTCCTTTTCTCCCCCAGACATTGGCCATGGTGGAACACTTCAAAGATGTGAGTGGATGCTATGTCTGCCAGACTTATCTTGAAAATCCCATGCGACTGAAGTATGGATATGTCTGCTGCCTCCCGTGCACCAACTCTCTGCCTAAGGTGCCTAATGGGGAAGGCATCCTGTGCCCCTTCTTCCCTGTGGTCTCTCAGAAGAAGGCCATCAGGCCCATCTCCCAGCTGGAGAAGCTGGTTTCCAAGATCAAGGAACTAGAGCCCCAGCTGAGAGCTGCTCTGCAGATGAATCCAAAGTTGAAGAAATTCCGTGGTAAGAAATCTGCAACTTATCCTCAACTTATTAAGGGACCTGGAAAAAGCAGCTTGCAAATTTTTTCCATTACATGTTAGCATTAGCGAACAACTGCAACCTACAATTTTTATGCTCCCAAAAACCAGTTGTTTTTGCTGTTCAGTACTGGTTTTCAAAGAATCTGTGGCAGCTTATAACAATTATGACAGCAAAGTATTCTTTTCCTTCGTGTATCTTATGTATTGAAAGGAAGAAACATTTTAATGAAAGTATTCAGTAATTGAGTCTGGCATGGTGGCTCATGCCTGTAATCCCAATATTTTGGGAAATTGAGGAGGGAGGATTGTTTGAGCCCAGGAGTTCGAGACCAGGCTAGGTGACAGAATGAGACCTTATCTCTAAAAGCAAAAAACAAACAAACAAACAACCCCAGATAACTAAGCAATAAATAATAACTTAATGAAAAAAAAACTTCTTCTATGACTGCAGAGAATTTGTTACAATTATTAATATATTTCATGCATTCTCTACCTAAAATTTGACCTAACTATGGTTCTGTGGAAATTTCTTAGAAATTTTTGAGTAAAAATTGGAATACACAAATGAAAGTGAAAAAAATATTTGGGTCTTTTAAGTGGGGGAAAAAAAACGGGAGTCACTACTGTGTTTTTGCTGAACTATTTTTTTCTCCACAGTGGATATGACCTTGGATGTGAACTCAGCCAATGACCACCTCATCATCTCTGATGACCTGAGGAAGGTCCGTTTTGGGTGTCTCAGACATAACAGAGAGGCGCTGAGAGATTCAACACTGCACTGTGTGCCCTGGGCACCCCTCAGTTCATGTCTAGTCACCATCACTGGGAAGTGCACGTGAGCACAAGCAAGGCCTGGGATGTGGGCATATGCAAAGAATCTGTGAACCGGCGAGGAGCAATCATACTCTCTTCAGAGCTCAGCTTCTGGATGGTGGGTCAGAGGGCAGGGCCATACCTCTGGGCCAGCACCAGGCCTGTGACTCCTCTCTGGGAGGGCCCCCAGGGGCACCACATGGGGGTTTTCCTGGATGTGGATATAGGGATCCTTTCCTTTTATAACCTTAGGGATGGGTCCCATATCTTCACATTCACCAAAATTTCAGCTCCTGAGCCACTGTGTCCACTTTTTTCTCATGAAGATGTGACTCAAGGGTATCTGAATGTGTGTTCTGGGATGAATTAGGACATTTTCAGTTCTGCAATTCACCCTGGGCAAGGCATATCAACCTTAAGACACACATATCTGAAGGAAATGGTTGTATGCTCATGACCAAAGCCAAGAAATTGCTACTTGGTACACTTAGGGGACAAAGTATAGAAGATAAATATTTGTTTTTCAATAAACTATGAATACTGGTTATATTGATTAGGAAATTATTGCATATCAGATATAAAGTAGCGTCATGTTTTTGGAACTTATGAAACATTTCTGCTCCATTAAATACTTTAAGTTTGCAGATTAATTTACAGATGTTTTCTTTTTATTTCTATAAGAGTAATTCAAAGTGTTATGAGGATATAAACTAAATAATGATGTAAATGTGACCCATCAGATTGATTTATAAATGATCAAAGTACATGACCTATAAAAACAAGAATGTATATGTGTCTGTGTTCATTTTTTACCAGCAACTGAAACAC
>CAUYQG010054972.1:0-29136 GCA_963574415.1 Tarsius wallacei | reverse complement strand
CCCGGGCAGGTCTCGAACCCGCGGGCTCAGGCAATCCACTCACCTCGGCCTCCCAAAGCGCTGGGATTACAGGCTGAGCTAACGAGCCCGGCCTATGATTTTCATTATACTATTATTTTGAATTTGTGTTTGAAAATTTTCAAAGTACAAAAGCAAAGAAACAAAAGAACACAGTCAAATTTGAGTGGAAATACCCCAGGTAAATAAGCATTTCTTTGAGTCATATAAAACAATTTGCTACAAAAGACTCCTAAGTCCATCGTTAGGCTTAGAGGCTTACTGAGGCAGCAGATGTCATGCTTATTTCATCTGATTATCTTGGAATGTCCTCCAACTAGATAGTTCAAGATGTGAAAATGAAAACCTTAGAGGAAGCCGGGTGCGATGACTCAAGTCTATAATCCCAGTACTTTGGGAGGCGAAGGTGAGAGGATTGCCTGAGCTCAGGGTTTTGAGACCAGCCTGAGCAACATGGCGAGTCCTCATCTCTACAATAAATAAAAAAATTAGCGGGGCGTGGTGGCACATGCCTGTGGTTCCAGCTACTTGGAAGGCTGAAGTGGAAGGATCGCTGTGGTGGGAGTGAGCATGCCACTGCACTCCAGTCTGGGTGATAGAGTGAGACTCCAACTCAAAAGAAAAGAAAAGAAAAGAAAACCTTAGGAGAAATGCCAGAGGCTCCCATGGCTGCTGGGGAACCAACTGGGTGGGCAAGGAGGGGAAGGAATCCCTGGGAAGGACGGTAAAACCCATTTCAGACAGCCTGCCCCTCGGACTGGAGGGTCTTCCAGGGACCAGGATCATCAACCATTCCTGCTGCCTCAAGCGCAATCCACACTAATTTCTGCTGCTGAATCATGGTCGGTGCAGATCCATGCTGCTCCCAGTCACCAGTGGGGTCCAGAAAGGTAAGGATAATTTTCTTCTTTATCTCTGTAGCCCCAAACTCTTGTTAACTTTCTTGTATGTGTTCATTAAACACAGTCATGTGACTACCATGCTTAAAGTTAGAAATAGTGGCCTGGGAGGCATATAGAGCCTCTTGTAGTTTTGAGGTCTTAGAACAGGGGACATAATAGCTCTGGGCACGGTGGCTCACACTTGTAATCCCAGCACTTTGCGAGGTTGAGGCAGGAGGATTGCTTGAGCCCAGGAGTTCAAGATCAGCCCAGGCAGCACAGCGAGACTTTGTCTCCACAAAAAATAAAAATAAAAAAAATTAGCCAGGCGTAGTGGTGCTTGTAGTCCCACCTACTTGGGAGACTGAGGTGGAAGGATCACCTGAGGCCAGGAAGTCAAGGCTGCAGTGAGCTGTGATCATGCCATTGCACTTCAGCCTGGGCAACAGAGCGAGAACTCAACTCAAAAACAAAACAAAACAAAACAAAAAAGCAGAGGGCATAAGGACATAATAAGATTCACCTGAGACTCTACTTGGCCAAAAGGGAATTTTGAGAGCTGTGTTAGTCAGGATTAGTTAGAACTAGGTTCTCAAACTAGCCTATATCACAGTAATGGAGGGGGAAGGGTGTTAGAGTGTATGATTCAGTAGGGTTCAGTGGTGCCCAAACTTTCCATTTTTAACAGGTTCCCGGGGGATATATATGCTGTTGGTTGGATACCACACTCTGAGAACCATGAGGCAGTAGCAATCAATGACTCCAACACATCAGTGACTTAACATGAAAAAAGCTTACTTCTTGGACCGGCAAAGTCCCCTGCAGGCCCAGGCAATTCTCTAAGACAATTGTTCTCCATGGAATGACCCAGCAGTCCTGGGGCTGCAGCTTCTGGGGGCTGGGCTGCCTTTTTCCTGGAAGCAGCAGCAAAAGAAAACACTGGAGGAGCCCGCCCCAACAATTACCTCGTACCTTGGCTCACAGCCCATTGGCTAGAACTAATCACATGGACTCATTAGGAAGTGGGGCAATGTCATCTTCCTTTGCCTGAAAGGGGAGGGACCCAGATGTGAGTAGATGTTGGAGTTTCTTCCTCAAATCAAGTAACTCTGAATTTGGAAAATAAAACCGGTTAAAAGAAAAGAGAAGGGAGAAGGAAAGCTGAAGAAATGGTGAAATCAGAATAGGATAGTGAAAGGCATACAAATTTTCTTTTGAAACATTGAGATCGATTGATATTTGTCTGACACAGCTTTAAATACGGTATCACTTTAAGCCAAAGAAAATCAGTACAAATATATGTAAAGAGGAATTACGATGGCCTTCTTCCTATACATTCCTGCCTCTGCCCTCACAATGGAAACTTACGTCTCAGAAGTACTGGGAATAGTCTCTATTTCCACTTATTTACTCCTCCCTATGGAAGGAAGAGTGACTTCTGTGATGGGTGAAATTGGTGGGAAACGGTTATTGCACAGACTCAAACTGCAACAAAGTGTGTACTCCATTTTAAGCCAAATTTACAAATTGGGGGTGACTGTTCACCTTAGAAAGATGATTCCCTAATTGGTTTCTCTAAATACTGGAGTTTCCAAAGACTATTCAAAAATGATATGATATTTTAAAAATATTTTGTAAGCATCTTTGGGGAATATCTATGAGGGAGGACCCCAAAAAGCTGGAATTTATTTATATGAAATTATGTATTTATTCTTACATGTTTAAATTTCAGTCACCTGCAAGGTACTCTCCATTTGATGCAATACACCCATCAAGGTGCTTTTTCCACTACTCAAAACCAATTTTTGAACTCTTCAATTTTGATGCTTTTTAGTGCTTTTGCCATTTTTTGTTTGTTTGTTGTTTCATGTCTTCCACATCAGCAAAACATTTCCCTCTGAGGACTTTTTTTATTCAGGGAAACTCATCACTTGGGGTGAGATTGGGTGACTAATGGAGGATGGGGCATGGGGGTCATGCCATTTTTGGTCAAAAACTGCTGAACACTTAGCAAGGTGTGGGTGGGTACATTGTCAAGGAGAAGAACCAGGTACCTGTTTGCCAAAGCTCGGAACGTTTCTTCTGCAAATCGTGATGCGACTGTCTCAAAACTTCCAGATAATAAAAACATTGGATGATCCAGAGGAACAAATTCTGAGTGTACTACAAATGACCCACCCTCCCAAAGATAATTCTGGTTTTGGGGGGGGTCCCTCCTTGTATAACTGGAAGAAAAGCACACACATAGTTTTCAGTGGATATTTTGCTTGAGAGGCATGAGACTATAACTGTTATTTTGACAGGTATCAGCAGAGTGTTATAATTTGTGTGAAATGGGAACAATGATGATGTAATGTCTTCAATCCACACATATGTACAGATAAAGAGAGGTCTAGAACAAAGGTTGCTCCAGTTTGTCTGCTATGATGCCACCCCTGCCACAACTCCTCCAAAAGGCTAGTCATTCAAAACAGCAGGTATCCATCTACCTTTTAGAGAAGGAAGTAGTAGAGAACCAGAGGTGGGAATGGCAAGGAAACTCCCGGCAGTGGAGGGGAGTGAGTGGCCAATGCATCTGAGGTTGAGATCGGATCTATTCCCTACTTGTGTGGCTTCAGCTAACTTCCAGGATGTCCAGGGGCAGGTTCAGGGAAGAATAGCAACAGAAGCTGAGATTCTGCCAGGCTAAATACAGTAGTTCTAACGAAATGTGATATGCTGTAATCCCATCTTGGGAATTCCTAAGAAGTCACAAGGAAGGGGAATGGTTTGTGTTATTATCATGACCTGAGAGTCATGACTCAGGGCCAAATGTTCAGGATTAAATTCAGCAGCATTTAAATGTCTTTAAAGCGAGATGAAAATATGTTAGCAATGTCTGCTAAGTGCCAAGTACATGCAGAAGCCAATGAGGTCACAAAGCTAGCAAACCTTGGTGGAGATGCCAAATTCCTTCTACTCTAATAATTAAAGATAAAAAATAATAATGAAGAGGTCATTAAAATAAGGGTTCTTAAATCAAACTCTGAAGGATGCACACTGGGCACCTCCAAACTCTGAAGGATGCCATGGTCACCACAGACTGGGCTCAGGGGGCTCTCTCTCAGCACTGGTGTACTACCATTGTTGTCTTCTTTGTCATCATCTTCCTCCTTCTCCTCCTCCTCCCCCTCCTCCTCTTCCTCTGCTTTCTTGTCCTCTTCCTCTTCCCCTTCTCCTTCTCCCTCTCTCTTTTTTTTTTTTTTTTTTGAATTGGTGTCTCACTCTGTTGCCCTGGCTGGAGTACAGTTGCATACTCTTGGCTCACCATGGCCTTGACTTCCTGGGCTCAGGAAGTCCTCCCATCTCAGCTTTCTGAGTAACTGTGGCTATAGGCATGTGCCACCACACCTAGTTAATTTTTCTGATTTTTTTGTAGAGTTGTCTTGTTATGTTGTCCAGGCTGGTCTTGAATTCCTCTCACCCCAGCTTCCTGAAGTATGGGGATTACAGGCATGAGCAACCACGCTGGCCTACTACGGCCTTCTAACTCCATCTGTAAGCAACCTGAGCTCACCTGAGATGCCCATCATACTATGGGCATGAGTTCTTGACCTAGTAACTTTGAATCCCTTGAGGTGTAAATCTGTTCCCTTGTTGAGTAAGTAACTTTCCAAGTCTGGGAATATGTAGGATTAAATCTGGAGATAATGCAAGAAATCAAATCCATAACATTGATAGTTTTGTGTTAAGTTTAGGAATAAACTCATATATGTTCATTAAGTGATTTAAATGTTTAAAAGCTTATGATTCCAATTTAAAATGTGAAATTGATTTTAAGCTTGTGATTTGAAGTTGAAAGGTATAAGAAAATTTGACCTAGCTCATTAACAATGCTAGGCCAATTTACTACAAGTTTAATTTATTATAAGAGTGAATTTACTACAAGTTTAATTTATTAGATTTAGAGGAGACATTTAAGCACATGAGAACATTTTGTCTTAATTGGCTGTAGTTTTGTCATGTAAATTATTCGGGGTGTCAAGATAGAAAACCAGATATGATAAATATATACAAGGAGTTTAAAACATTTAAGAGATTTTAATAAACAAAGCTTGTGAATGAGTGATAGTTTAAGGGAGTTTAGTTTATTCAACTTGAGTTAATCAAAAGTTAATCAAACCCCTTCCTTTCAAATGAGATTGGCTTTATTTTATTAAAGTTTACTAGATTTATAAATAGAATAATAAAATGTATGTATCAGGTCAGGATGCTTTGCAGAAAGTAATAAATAACTCCAAGCATAGTAGCTTACACAAATAAGGGATTATTTTTCCTTTATAATGAAAAGTCTTGAAGTAGATATATTGATGCAGGTCTCTGGGTCATGAAATCAGGGCCAAAGTCTCAGTGGTTCTTTAAGACTTTTTTTTATAACCACAGGATGCTTTTACAGCTTCACACATTACAACCAAGCGTAGTGTTGGAAACATAATAAGCAGTCATTAAAAATTAAATACATATTGAACATACGCAACTATACATATATCTCTATCTAGTTATAACATTTTAGAATACAGGATCTAAAAGAGACATGGAAATCTGTGTTTTTAACAAGTGTTCCAGGTGCTTCTGCCGACCAGGTGACTATGGTACAGGTGGTAAGCATTCTCTAGCAAGCTCGTCAGTTCCAGGCCTGTTAGTATCTACTAACTGCCAGGGCTTCCACCTCAGCCTCCCAAATAGCTGAGACTACTGGTGCACACCACCTGCACCTAAGCTAATTTTTTTTTTTTTTTTTTTTAAGAGTCAAGGTCTCACTGTGATGCCTAGACTGGTCTCAAACTCCTAGGCTCAGGCAATCTTTCCACCTCAGCCTCCCAAAGTGCTGTGATTACAGGTGTGTGCTACCACGCCTGGCCCTGTACATTTTAATTTTACTTAGATGACAGTCTACTTTACATATTTTTCTGCAGGGTTCATCTTTAAGACAACTCTAGGTCATTCCTTTTTCCTGCTCTACTCATTATAGGACTACATCACATATTCATTTTCTTAGGAGCTGGCATTTACATTCTTTCATGTTCATTCTTTCTCCTGGTGGAAATATTTAAGCATTTCTTTGAGTACAATTTGCTGGATCAAAGGACAGTCATATTTCAACTTTTCTAGATCTTGTCAAATTGTTCTCCAAAAGTCCCCCCACATTTAAAAAAACTCATTTACTGAGTAGCTCCCATAACCAGATGGTAAATTCTAAAACATCTTATCAATAACGCTGACCTCTGCATCCCTAATGCCTAAAGCAGTGGCTGCTGCATGAATATTTATTGAATGAGTGAAGAAACAGGATGAGAGGGGTGCTATGACTTGTCTAGGGTCACAAAACTGTCTTACTAACCAAGAAGGATTTGAGCCCAGGCTGCTGACTTCCTAAAACCCAACTGAGAGGAAGCAGTTCCTGTAAAAACAATCCCCTAGGCTATGATTCCAATGATCGTGTCCCCAGGAAGAAAGTCATGCATGAGGTCATGCTGAATAACCAGAGCCCTTCCCACGGCGTCTGAGCTGGTATGGGCCAGACACACGCTCCCTGCACTGCAGGTCCAGAAGATTCTTTAGCAGGTGTGGATCTGAACCCGAGAGCACAGGGACAGTGCCGCTGTGGTGATGGGGCCATAGTAGCAGGAGGACCCCCGGCAGGGAGGGGAACAGCAGGTGAAGTGGGCTCCACTGACATGGCACAGGGTCCCTGTGCCAAACCCTGAGATCACATTGATCTCTAATTTCAAAGGCAAAGGAGGAAGCACAAGAAGCTTCCTTCTCCAACTCCCCACAGGTCTTTGGAGGGCGGCCCTGAGGATTGCTTTGAGCCGAGATGGACGGCCCTAGGGGGACGATGCAGATGTAAGCACAGGCTTGGAAACTGTTGGTTTGGGGTCTTCAGTTTGTGTTTATTCTGGCCTTTCTTTCTAGCCAATTTGCATTTGGTTTTCATCCCACACCATCTTGGATCCAGCCTGGAATGTATAAATCAAGCAAGCAAACAGCAGGGCCACCAAAGGCATGGAAAATAAAACCCCCAAAGTGGGTTGGAGAAGGGCAATTGGAAAAAAGGGGAAAGGGGAGACAGTGGGTGGGCAGGAGGCCAAGAGAAGCCTCCTTGCCCCTTGAGGACCAGCTCAGCTGACTCGGGTACCTGGAGAGGGAGACAGAGAGAAGCTAGACTGAGCATGTGTACGGAAGGGATGTGAAAGCGAACAAGCCTGGGAATCCAGCTTCAGAGAGTCTGACCATCACTTAGATGATGGGCTTCCCCCTAGAGGGGCCCATTTTGTCTAGTTGGACCATCTGCTGTGCCCTTTGGTTCCCCTGTATGCTTTCCCTGCTCAGATGCAGAATTCCCTTCCATGTCCTTCTCCCAGCTTTATCTCCCCATCCTTTAAGACTCAACTTGCCAGGCACAGTGGCTCACACCTACAATCCCAGCACTTTGAGAGGCCAAGGTGGGAAGATCGCTTGAGCCCAGGAGTTTAAGACCAGACTGGGTAACATAGTGAGACCTCATCTCTATAAAAAAAATAATAAATAAGTAAATAGACAGGCATGGTGGCTCGTGCCTATAGTCCCAGCTACTCAGGAGGCTTAGGTGGAAGGATTGCCTGAGCCTAGGAAGTTGAGGCTGCAGGAAACTGTGACTGTGCCACGGCACTCCAGCCTGGTCAACAGAGTGTTACCCTGGCTCAAAAAAAAAAAAAAAAAAAAAAGACTCAACTTAATGTCACTTTGTTGCAGAAGTCTCCCCAGATTCAGACCTCAGTAGAAAAAGACTAAGGCTGGGCTCATCTCTGTCCTCCGAGCACCCCAGGGTCCTTTCCTATGACACTTGCTGACCTCTTCCTTGGGTCAAGCCCAAGTCTCACTTCAGCTCTGTGTCCTTCGGGCACCAAGTACGGGGCCTGTAACATCGTAGGTCCATGCTGAGTGTCAGCTGGTAGGATTAGCATTGCAGAGAATTCCTGCAATTTGAATGATATCTGGCTAGTTGAAAGACTTCACCAAAGCCACCTTTTCTGTACTTTTTGGTAGGAAACCTTTTTGTTTTTATTTAAATTCTTTTTTAAATTTTAGAGTTGTAGGGTACAAGTAAAGGTTTGCTATAAAAGTGGGCTGCATGCAGGTGAAGCTTGGGCTTCTGGCTGGCCCTCTCTCCCCTTGGTAGTGGATCAAATACACTTTGTGTTACCTTGTGTCCCCCTCCCTCCTTCCTCCTCTCTTCCCTAGAAGTGCCCAGCATCTGCCAATCAGTGGGAAACTCTTAGGGAAAAGAAGTGTGCCTGAGTTTGTCTGATTTATGGCTAGATAAACCAGCTAGGACACAACCCACATAATTATGGGGAGTGTGGGAGTGTGTGGGGGGGAGTGTGAGGTGGCAGGAAGGGATTAAACTAAGTGCAACTTCTTCGCTCTCTGGCACTCCTGGTTTGTAATTTAATTTCTGGTCACAAGCTGGAAGCATTGGGTAGACTAAACACTATGTTTCTATAAATGTTTGGGCTGGAAAAGGAATCGAAAGGCAATTTCTGAGCCCATGCTCTGCTCTTAGAAGGAAGAATGCCCATGCTGCTGCACTAAGAAAGGGATTACAAGGCATGTGAGGCAAGATTCAGCTAGGTAAAGAGATACCATGCTAAGTATTTCCAGATGGGAGTTTAAAACAAGAAACTGATTTCGCGAGTGATAGAAATATTGGAAAACCAGAGAGGAAACAGTAGGCAAGGGGTGACTGGCCCTGACCCTCCTTCCCCAGTGCTGGAGGGAAAGAGTAGGAGGGGCCTCTTCGGAGCCCAAGATCTGGGAGTACCTGGAGGAAGTTGGAACCCTAGGGGCTTGTGCCAGGGCCAGGCAGCCACAGCCAGGGACACTGTCTGAGGCTGAAAGCCAGGTGGAAACATCTTCAGATTTTTCTCTACCTCCCACTAAGGCTTCCCATGGGCTGAACCAACCTCCCTTCCTTCTTTCTTCCTTCCTCCTTCCTTTCTTCTTTCCCTATTTTTGATTAAAGACAAAACTTTTTTTTTTAAGAGAAGGGATGTTTTTCTCTGGATCTTCCTAATATATCTAGAAAAGAAAATAGTGCATTTAAAAGTAAAAACATATAGTATAGTTGGTAGCCCTGACAACAACCAGGAATAAGGTCTTTTCCTCCCTAACCTCAAAGTACCCATGTGAACTGGAGACAAATGTCCCTGTCTCACTCAAGGTGCAGTGGGATATGGTGACTGTCTAGGGGATAGGAATGTGGGCCCTGGAGCCAGGCAACCTGGCTCCACTCTTACCCATGTGATTTCAGGCAAGTGTTCCCACATCTCCATCCAGTATTCTTACTTGTAGAAAGGGAGAAATGATTCCAGTAGTCCCCACCTCACAGGGTCAGGGTAAAGATTATGAAGTTACTACATTCAGGGGTGTTGGAACAGCACCTGGCAAACAATACGAGAGCTCGGTCCCTGAGAATATTCCTAAGGGGTCCTGTGTACTCAGCCATCTTCCCGCAAAGTGCCGCAGATTAGAACACCACTTCACCAATCCTCCTATGGCAATATTGGGACTCAGAGATCAAATATCATCAATTTCTAGTCTTTAATCAAACACACACTATTTTCACCAGTGGGAGTCAAGCGCTGGCTTGTTATCTGGCCAGGACCCAAATGTCATCTGGCCTGGACCCAATTAAACTAGAAGCAGGAAATAGTAAAGACAAAATATGCCCCCTCTTTTGTCTCACAATGGCATTTCACAGCCTGCCAGGCTCAGCTGCTGCCCCAGCACAAATCAGGGTTCATGTGCTGTACCTGCAGAATCAGCACCCCGCCACTAGCCTGTGACGTGGCCACCCGGCACCAGGCCAGGTTGCCTGAGGGATTTAAAGTACTTCTGCCCGTCATTGGGTTGGCAAGTCAGGCCAGCTCCTCTGAAGCCTGTGCCTCTGCAAATTGGTTTCTTAAAGGTACAACTGTACCTTTAACAGCTGTAGTATTAATTTCTGAAAGAATAAAAATTAGGCCAGTGATACCATATGGCCTCAGACTCAACATATTGACCACTGAAAAAAAAGGGACTTTATTAAATATGTGAGACCCCACCCCCAAGTAGCGAGGATTCAGTTTATAAAATTGAAATGAGACCTTGTGAAACTTTTATCACAGATTATTTGTGTACCTAGAAGCTAGAGACTTCAAATTTTCAATTAGGTGTTTAAATGTAATTAAATTAACACTTCTGCAATTCCCTTAATTAAGGACTAGGGGAATGAAGTGATTTAACTTATGCCAGTTTTTATCCATGCATGGTTTTTTTTTTCATGTCGAAAGCAAAACTCAGAGTTTCCTAGCTTAGAGGCAGAAACTAAACCAGAGCTAGCATGAACTCTGCCAGTGACCTTTTAAAGGGAAAATTGCAGGGGAGAAGCAGGAGAGAAAATATAACTTGAAAGAGGCAGAATGTCCACTAATTAAAACAAACACAGGACATGAAAAATCAAAGCTAACAGATGGTAGCTTAAGTCTTTTAGACTCCATTCATACCCAGATACTTGCCTTAATGGCCAAGTTCATACTTGATAAAATATGAGTATTTGCTAAATGTGTGAATTTCTCCTATTTACTTTTAACATGTCTACTTTCAATAGAGATTTAGGGCAAGTGACACTATTGAAACTTATTTTTTTAAAAAAATAGGAAAGCCAAAGACAGTAAGAAAGGCAACTTCAAATGAGATATTTCCCTTTTTCCAGAACTCTTGGATGTGATCATCTTAATTCAAGATGATCACATTACATTAAGTTATGTAAACAGAAGATATCTTAGAAATAGTTTGAGTGTAGAAAAGCTTTTCTAAAGAGTATGTTAATGTTTGCTCTTTATCACGTAAAACTGCATGCAGTCTTAGTCCATTTTAACATGACATGTAGCATTCCAGACGTAGAAGTCATAGATCACAGCCACTGAAATAAATGGCTTACTTCAAAATGATAAATTATATTGAGGGATCAAAATTTCTCTAAGTCTTATATACAAATAGATGCGATTTAAAATGCCATTTTCCTTTTAATAAGCCATATTTCTATGATTGATCACAAAAAGTAAACTGAAATATGTGCCAGCCAATTACCATATCTATCTTTTTCAAAGTCAAGGTTAGAAAGGAGAGATTCTGACAGCTCACTTGGTTTCTTCCATGGTACATTCTGTGTAGTGTTCACTGTTTCTCATTTGGAATTATTCATTTATGAAATGAAGACTTAAAGATTATTTATTGTAACTAAAAATTAGGAAACAAATACAGATAAACACTGCTGAGCTAACATGGGCCAGGATCCTTTAATTACAGAAAAACCAGCCACCTCAAGGATTGATGCTGTCAACTCATGGAGTGATGCTGTCAGCCACCAGGAGTGGTCAAAAGCCTCTTGCACCAGGAGTCAGAAGCAAACCTTTGTGTCCTTCCTCTTTGGGGAACTCCAGTCATGCCTACACCTGCTGGTCATTTAAGAATCAAAGGAGATCATTTATAGTTGGAAGCTCTAAGACATATATATATTAAATGTGATAGTCACAGTGGGGACAGAAATATTGGAGATTCAATGCAAACTATTTTTATTCCAAAAAATAATCCAAAGTATATTCCTATAAAATGGAGTCAGTATCAACACTCTCTATCTTGAAAGACAGCACAGAAAGTAAATAGCCACTCTAAAATGGAATCGAAATAATTCAATAATCTCTGAAAATCAGAAGACAACTTTCCCTAGTGATCTTGCAGTCTCAAAAAACAGTAGATTTGATCACTAGCTTCTGGAAGAAAATATCAACCCTCATATAAACTATATCTTAAACACTCAACAACTACAATTATAATTTATTAATTGAACTCTGTAAGACAAATTCCTTTTCAAAAACCAGTCTATAAGTTCTAGTGCAAATGGCTTAACCATTGGACACAAATTGTTAAGTGAATTTGCTCCAAAAAAAAATCATTGGATTAAAAAAATCAGAAGACTGATTTTCGTCATCTAATAAAGTATAGAAACAAAGAAAAAATAAAATGTCTTCACAATAGCTCATGTGTCTTGGTTTTGATTTTCAGGCCATTATTTTTAACAGCAAGTGATAGTTTGAAATTCATGTGGTTGCTAAAGGTGCAAATGAGACATGTACGGAGTTTATATCCATATGAGGATGACCCACTTCATAGATATTTGAATTTGTGGAATTCTCAACCCTCTGGTTCATATGCTCCAACTCTTCCCCTGCCTCCAAATTTTTTACCCCTAAGGGGCTTAAACAACTGTCATGAAACCCATCCTACAGATCCAGAACAAACCTCCACAGCAAAGGCCTCCAAACATTTACTCAGAGGCAGTTTACTGTGTTTTGCAAATAATTCTAAAAAGCATGCTTATTTGATTTTCCAGCATACGGTACACCAAAATAGGAATTTATAGGGTGAGAGAAGAGGACAAAAACAGGAAGAAACAACTTTAAGAAAGATGTGAGCTGGGCATGGTGGCACATGTCTGGAGCTCCAGTTACTCAGGAGACTGAGATGGGAGGATCACTTGAGCGCAGGAGTTCACGTCCAACCCAGACAACATTAGCAAGACCTCATTCTATAAAAATAAAAATAAAATGTGTGAAAGCTGATAGGTAGGCAACAGATAGAAAGATAAAAGCTGAGATGTACTCACTGCAATCTGGGGATATTTAATTCTCTAGAGTACTGGCAAAAGAAGCAGTATTTAAGGCTATCACTGTGTTCGAGCCTATATGCATCAAGATGAATATCAAAACACTGAAAGACAACGAAGGATATATTGAAAGAAATTTTTTTTTCCTGTGGAAAAATTTGGAACGTGTGTGAAGAATATGAAAAAAGCCCTCATGCACACAACCACTCACTGGGTACCAGGTTCACGACTGGAGGGAAAGAGGGCCAGATCTCACCTGCACACCATTTACTTATGTAGTAAATCCTTACCTGTACCTCACAACTCTAAAAATTTTTTAAAAATCTCTTTATATGAGGGTGTATATATCAAGAGATTTATGGAACCTTTTGCTTCATATTTTTTTTGTTTGTATTTACACTAACACCACGTGAATGCCACTTAATTACTGAGGCTTTACATTAAAGTTTTGAAACCAAGTTTTTAAAAAAGATACACATGTAGTAGTAAAGCCTTTTCAGATGTAAACCTCAAAACAAAGCTAAGTCCCTAGTATTTCTCCCATCCTACGAATACATATGTTTAAATAGTTAAAGTTGGTGCAGCAGAAAAGAAAAAAGCCCTCGTGATCCTGTAACTCAGAAATAAATATCATCAACAATTTGTCTGATTTCCTCTTCGCCCACACCATGGGCAGTAACTGTGCATACACTGAGATCTGATTATTAGTCCATTTCCTAATAACCTGGGCTCACTCTTTCAACAGAAGCTAATTGTTGCAGCTTCTGAGAGGAATCTGTGGACTTGAATTCTGGATGTTTCTGCTGAGTGTTGTGAGGTGAATTGGTCTTCTAGAAGAAAGTCTGAAGATTATTATAACCATTCTAAAGTGATTTTTTAAATTACATTTTTACAGATATACATTAAATTTGTTGTGATAAAATGCAAAAATCTGCCAACCTACCTTTTTTAGCTATGTCCAAAAGGACAATTGCATCAGCATTTCACATGTATCAAAATATACACACATCTGCAGATTTGCTTTTTGGAATATTATTTTGGCAACTTGAAAAATGCAGGCAAGTACAGAGAACATAACAACACACGTGAATCCAGCACTTGGACTTAGTGAATGTTTACAATTTTCAATTTCACATCCTTTTAATAATAAAAGTAACAAAGCATTACAAGTGAACAGCTAAGACCTCCTTAGTTTCTTCTCGGTTTTAACTCATTTTCTCTTTTCCCAAGACAACCACTTCCCTGTGAGTAGGTTCTGAATGAAAGGTATCAATCACCAGCAGAAATCTTTGGAATGTGACTAATAAGACGATGATCTCAGTGGGATATTGCAAATGTTTCACCTCCTTGTCTAGGGGATGGTCATAACTTCATAAGAGGATTTCCAAGTCTAGACCAGAATTGACTTGGGTTCGGATTCTGACTCTGCTCATTACTAGCCATGCGACTTAAATCTCCTGGGCCTCAGGTTTCTCATCTCCAGAATGGGAATGAAAATTGTACTTACATATTTGTTGTAAGTATGGAATGAGATAACTTACAAAAAATGCTTAGAATAGATTCTGGCACATAAAAGAAGCCTGAACAATTATAAACTATTTTTATGAGAACTTGGAAGATGAAGGAGGATGTATTATAAAGTGAACTGTTAGCTGTGCAGAAAATGTCAATGAACAGCTTTTTTTCTTTTTTTACTTGACTTTGGCTTAGCACAGTTATAGAAAGGGAATTTTTTTTTTAACCAAGAGACATCAACAAAGTTCTAAACTGGCATTTGAAAGGAAGTTTATTCAGTTCAATTCAACAAACATTTATTAAGTGACTAGTGTTTACCCAAGGCAGTGAGATTTCAATCTAATAGACAAGGGAAGTAAGTATTCTGTCACTGCTGCTTAATGATGCCATATATGAGAATAGACATTCACCTGGAGAGGAGGCTTCTGTATGGTTCCTAATAATGAATTGGAAAAAGATCAATACAAATGCCTTTCTAATGCATAATTGACATAAAGAGATGGAGAAGTGAGTCTAAAAGATTCTAATGAGCTGGAATTAAAAACTAAAAATGTGAAAATGACATTTAATAGAGATAAATATAATCATTATAAACCTAACCTTCATAAACCAACTACTCAACAATACCTGTGTGGGAACAGCAGGTCATTTGAAAAATTCTTGAGGATTTTAGCTGATTTGGTGGAAGCCCAATTTGAGCTAACATATTACATAGTTGCAAAAAGTCATGCAAGTCTTAGATTGTATTATTAAGAGAAACACAGTATCTCGGCCAAATAATGGTCTCATTGTATTCATTGGCCAGGGCACATTTTGTTCATACTTGAGGGATACCTATTTAGAAGTATACTGATACATCTTAATATCTAGAGGAAAGCATCAGAAATGGCAAAGGTATGCAAGCCGTGACTTCATTGAAAAGGTTAATGTCTGCAGATAGGTAGCTTTGGGAGTTATTGATGTGTTTTAAGATTTGTCACTGGGTCCCAAGCTTTACAGGAAGTTATAAGATGACCAACTGCAAATGTCAAGGGAGGCATTCTAGAAATTATAAGTAAGATGGTAAGCCTGGTGAAGAAAAGAGTTTCCTGTTATTGGATGGACTGAATGAAATGATTAACTGTTGGATACATTGTAGAGAATTTTCTTGTGTCAGTGGGAGGAAGTTGTAAGACAGTTCCAACTCTAAGACTCTGACTTTATAACAACTCTAAGACTCTGACTTTATAAATGCCCTAGTAGCAATATACACCTGTGAACAGGCTGTGTAATTATTCAACTCTGAGCTAGGGATGGTAGAAGTGTGTAGTTGACTTTAGTATAGAGAGGTCTTTTCTATCACCAGAGACCATCCATTTGTTTTTCAGTCTATATTTGCATTTATACTTACTCTTTAAAGCAAAACCAATGACCATTCTATATCCACTAGATAGTTATAACAGTATTATTTTAAAAAAACAGAAAGTAACAAGTATTGGCAAGGATATAGAAGAATTGAAACCACTGAACATTGCTGGTGGGAATGTAAAATGGTCCAGACTCTATTGAAAACAACTTGGCAATTCTTCAAAGAGATAAAGAATTATCAGGTAGAATTCTAAACATGAAATTTCCATGTGACCCAGAAATTCTCTCTTAGATATTTACCCAAGAACATTTTGAAAATGTGTACATGAATTTTCATAGCAGGATTATTCATAATAGTCAAAAAGTAGAAAAAACCCATGTCCATCAACTGATGAATGTATAAAGTGTGGTCTATCCATACGGTGGAATATCATTCAGTCATAAAAAGACATATAGTCTTGTAATGCTGTAAGATGGATGAACTTTCAAAACATTATACTAAGAAAAAGAAGCCAGATATCAAAGGCCACATATAATATGGTTCCATTTGTAGAAAATGTCTAGGATAGGCAAATTCATAGAGGTAGAAAGTTGATTTGTGGTTGACAGGGGGGCTGGAGCAGGAAGGAGGGGACAGAGAGTGAATGCTATGGATGTGGGAGTTTGGGGGAATAATAAAAGTGTTTTAAAATTAGGTAATGGTTACACAACTTTGTGAACATATTTTAAAACATTCAACTGTACTCTTTAAAGTGGTCAACTTTATGATATGTGAATTATATCTCAATTAAAAATATCAGCCAGGCATGGTGGCTCATGTCTGTAATCCCACCATTCTGGGAGGTCAAGGCAGGAGGATTGCTTGAGCCCAGAAGTTCAAGACCAGCCTGGGCAACATAGCGAGACCTCATCTCTGAAAAAAAAAAAAAAATTAGCCAAGCATGGTGGCACACCTGTAGTCCCAGCTGTTCGGGAGGCTGAGGCAGAAGGATCACCTGAGCCCAAGTAAAGGCTAGGGTGAGCTGTGATCATGCTACTGCATTCCAGCCTGGATGACAGAGTGAGATTCTGACTCAAAAAAAAATCAATAAAAATAATGTCAATGATTTGGAATATTCTAGTTTCAAAAGCAGAATATTTTAAAAATTACAGCACATTTCAATTCTTCCAACTTTTCCAAAGGCTACAGTGATTCTGACCCAGGCTTGCTCCCCTCCTGGTCTAACTGTCTGAGCTTTCATATGTTTTTATAGATCTACAGTTATTTAAAAGCTACTTGTAAGATAAACTATGACTGTTCCTTTGCTGAAGTTTTTTTTCTAATTTTCCTTTCCTGGGTTTCTTCTAGCTCTTGTACTATAGTTGGCATTGAGTCCCCCGGTTGAGAATGTAGGTGGCTGAGCAGAAAACTGCACAGAACTGGAGCCATTTGAGAGCTGGGGACAGCTTAGGTGGGCAATAGTAGCCTCTAGGACACAGGTCAGAGAGCAGGAGATTCCAGGTAAAGAGAGAGCATGAGCTGGTGTGGCCAGGCTCCAACTTTAGAGCTAGATAGTTAAAGATCACCAAAACTTCAGAGCAAGAATTTGAGGAGGTCGATGTTATTGCTGCCTTTGGTTATCTGAAGGTTGGCAATTGAGCTTGGGAAATCTTCTTCTATATCCTTATTAGTGCTACAGTTATTCTCACTATCTCTTAGCATGTTATAAACAGAAGGAAAGAGAAGTCTGCAACTCCTGTCATCTGTGGATAAGTTTCTAGTGAGAAGTGACGAGCCCACAGAGCCCACTGGTGTCTTGGTCTACAGCCACAAAATGCATTTCAACACTGAGTGGCGCTTTTAGACAATGAAATCAGTGTCTTGAAGTTAGGTATTTGTGTGAAGTTCATGAGACTTCATGTCATGATTTGCTTAAGTATTTTGGAAATAGCTCTGTGTGAATGCCATGGAAATACTTTTTTCAGTCTCCTTTCATTGTAGTTGATGGGAAACTCAAAGCACCTTTCTGAACTGAGTGTACTCCCAACTCGAGGTGGTTATTGTGAGACCACTAGATGGCAGAGTCATGCCAGATGTCATCAAGACTCCAGCAGCCATGAGGAAAAGGAGCCTTGCTAGATAACTTCATCAGATACTAAAGGAATAATAGTTTACTTTTATTTCCCCCCAGAATTTTCTACGAGCTAGTAATTTATGTCTTCCAGATCATGTAAATACAGATGTGTTAGAGTTAGTCATTGCTAACTCAACTGTTCAGCGACTGGAGCCAGCCTGTAAAAATGATCACTTCTCTTTGTTTTCAGTTCAAGTATTTTGACTATTCCTTTGCCACACATTTCTTTATTTTCATACAGTTACATCAGCGGCCTGGTTCTCTTTTCTTTTGTACAAATACTGATAGAGAGGAAAATTACTCATCTCTAACGTACTGGAAATTGTTTTACAGCACATAAATTTCCTAGCCCTCTGAAAGATGTCACTCATTTTCTTTTTGCAAGGCATTAGGGAGCTCCAACTTTGGGAAAGATGTTAGAGAAAAGAAATGTCTCAAGACACAAAGTAAATGATTACTTTCTTTACCCGGCTTTATTTGTTGTTTTGTCATTTGTCTCTTCTCTGTCTCTCTCCCTCTCCCCACCCCCCTTCTCTGTCTCAATTTCTTTTAGAAAAATAGAGGAAACATTGTATTCATAGTCAGAGGCTAAGGCAGCAAGACCAGGCAAGTTAGTGAGGTTGTAAATACCACTGTGTCCCTGACATCTCCCAGCACAGCCCCAGCCCCTCGCGGCACCCCCTCTACAGCCAGACACACTCAGATCTACGGGAAGAAGTCTGATGGGGCTTCATTTAGAACAAGTTCAGTTCAGCACCAACAAAGGAAAAATGTGGAAGAGTCTTAGGCGCAAGAAGAGAAAAATGAGATTTATTTAGCCTAAGGTCACTACACCACGAATGTAACCAGCAGGGGGCTCCTCGTTTGGAAGATCCAAGACAGAACAACCCTCAGGATCTGAAACCAGAGCGGAAGCAGGGAATTCCAGGGCATAGGGCCTCTGCTCCTCCAAGAAATGCTTGGGTTTGAGATCCCGGGGAACATGGAGAGGCCCCACTGAGGAGGTGTCAGCTCTGGAGTGAATAATGCCAAGGACAGGGCGGTACAGCAAAGACAGCAGGAAGTGACTGGGGTGAGAGTAGACACAGGGCCTTGCTTTCCTCAATTTCCTTATGGTGCTCAGTTTCCTCAGGGGAAGGACAAAAGCCAATAGAGTCTAGATTACAATGCAAGGGTGTGATGTAGTTTTTTATAGGAAAGAAACAGCCTGTGAGTGTGCCAATAAGATTTGAGGGGCTATTTATAGGTGTGTTACTGAGGTCTCCAGAGATGACCTTTAATTCTAGAATTATATGGTTAAAGGTTTTTTGTTTTTTTTTTAACTGGCCCAGTGCTTCAGATAAAAAAAGAAACTTGTGGTACTTTGATATTTATTAAGCGGTAGAGAGCCTTTAATTTTTGAATACATTGGATCGATTTTTATATAGTATTACATTTTTTATAACCCTTATTTAATTTTTATTTTTAAACCCTACCTCTTTCTCTATTCTTTTGACCAAGATGTCATAAGTTATGACATTATACATTTGCACCTTAGAACTATGTTCTAGGGCCTCAGAACTCCTATTACTTAAAAAATGATATGCCCTATGAAAAAACATGAATATTAAAGTAGACATGGATTTAGTTTTGTAGGAATTAAATTGAATTCCAGGATGGTGGAGATTTAAATATGCTTTATACTTGGCATTCGTCATAGCAAGTAATAGTCTCTGCAGTAACAAAAACCCAAACATTTCAGGGGCTTAACACAAGAAAGGTTGATTTATCTTTCATCACAGCTCACTGTGGATCTCTCAGGAGGCAGGATATCTGGCAAGGGCTTTGCTCCACACATTCACTCAGGGATCCAGGCTCTTTCAAACTGGTTACTCTGTCATCTTCTAGTGCTTTGATTTCCTCTACCAATGCTTTGCATCCAATCAAGGTGACAAAAGAAAGGGAGAATAGATAAATCACACTTCACTTAACTGCCTCAATCTGGAGGTGACATACATATTTTCTGTTTACAGTTCATTGGTGAGAATTAATCCCAAGAACCTATCCCAGGAAGAAGAAAATATGGATATTGGTGTAAAATATTCTGGCATCTATCATATACACATATGTATCAGCAATACAAAGTTTGTTTCAGGGTAAGAAATGCCATTCCTTGATGTACTTGTCCAATATAACCTGCCCACTCAGCATATTCAGTCAGGAATGAGCAAAATCTGGCCTTGGGAATTCGCTTTCTGTTTTCAATATTTGTCTAGACTAAGGAATCTTGGTGAAATATTGACCAAGAGAGTTTAAAGTAAAACAAAATAATATATATATTTTTTAGATTAGAAAATATAGTTTATTTAAAAAGTAAATTAGAGAGAGAAAGAGAGAGAGAGAGAAAGAGAGAAATAAAGAGGAGATTCACCTCTCCAAGGCAGGGAAGGGGGCCAAAGCCAGGAAGCATTGTGACAGCCACAGCTCTAAGAGCACATGGCCACACCAGAGTCTAGTAAGACAATGGCTACAAAATAATATTTTAAAAATTGATTTTAAAGTCCTTTGTTAATGTGGTATCCAGCCTACAAAATGGCTTACAAGATGGCCCCCAGTGATTCCTGCTTCTGATATTCACATCAAGTGTAGTCTCCTCCCACTTTGAATACAGACTTGGGTAGCCAATAGGATACTGTGGAAATGAGGGAATGTGACTTCTGTCACTAGGTCATTTTGGCTTCCTTTTGCTGTCTCTTGAATGACCTGTTCTAGGGGGAAGCCAGTTGCCACATTGTCTGGACACTCAAGAAGTCCTACAGAGAGGTCCATATGATAAGGAAATGAGGTCTTCTTTCAATAGTCAGAATCAACCTGCCAGCCATATGAGTGTGCCATCTTAGAATCAAATCCTCCAGCACCAGTTAAGTCTTCAATGACTGTAGCCCTAGATGACCTTTTGACTACAATTTCCTGAGAGACCCTGACCTAGAACCACTCAGTTAAGCTGCTCCCAAATTCCTGATTCACAGAAATGATCTAAGATCATAAATGAATGCTATTTAAGGCACTAAATTCAGGAGTAATCTGTTCTATGGGAAGAGCTAACAAATACAGTATATTCAAATAATCTGTTTTTCCTGTTATGGGGTATGCAATGGTGGGGTGACAGGAAACAAGAGGCAGAAGAAAGAATCCCTGATCCTATTCCTCTAGTTAGAAACATTTGATGTAAATATATCATTTCTGCTTTTTAAATGTTTGCAAATATACTGTCACCCCATCCAGATTAAGTTCATTAGTGTCTAAATAATACTAGCCAGATTGCTTTTCTTTTTCAGAAGAAGACCTCATTTGCTTAAATAAAATATCATTAAATCATAAGAACCTTATGCTGGAGGTTATGCCACGTTTACAGATGAGAAAATGATGTCTTGGAGAGTTTAAACAGCATGGCCATATTCTAAATGGCAGAGTCAGTATTCAAAATCGGGGCAGTACCATTCTAGAAGCAGGATATGTTTCATTCATGCTGGCTTTTAAAGCTACATGAAGTCAACCATAGTTCTCTAGGAAGAGTGGAGACCCCAACAGGAAAGTAGAGTGTTTTGAAACCTGAAATCCACTAGGCAGTGAGAGGAACTCAGGATATAGCTTAAAGTGAGTTCAGTGCAGTTCAACAACTGTCTACTGAGCACTGACTTAGTAGCATAAATGTCCCTTAGGTCCTTCTGGCTTGTGGCTTCTTGATGGTAATAACAATGATAACAATGATACCATGGTGCTAACCACATCAGATATTGTCCTGATTAATTCCCATGTATTAACCCATTTCATCCTCACAACAATCCCTTGGTGGAAAATGTTATTATTACTATTTTACTGATGAGGCATGAAAAAGAGATGAAGTAACTTGCCCAAGGTCGCCCTTGTAAGAGGTGGAGCTGGGACTCAAACCCAGAGAGGCTGACTGCAGAGTCTGCATCTGACCACGTGCTGTGCACCTTTCCAGGCAGCTTACTTGACAAGTTAGGCTTGTCCTATATCTTCTAGCTTAGTAACCACTCCACCCCACCCCACACCCATGGCTCATCTTCTTGTGTCTCATCACAGATCCGGCCACTGCCCCTTGTTGCTTGGCTCACCTGCACTGATTTACCATAGACTATTGCACTGCTGATAACCACATGATGGCATGTGCTGTCTGAATTCTCTGAGACCCTTTGGATAGCTTTGCTCCCTGCTAGAGCTATATGGGTGCTGGATAGCTGTTCCCCTCAATCTCCCAACTTTGATGAGGCCTGTGCATCAAAGCCAAGTAACCTGTGCATCAAAGATAAGTAACTTGTGCTCAAATGAAACACAGTGGTTCTCAAGCTTTGCTGTATAGAAGAATCAACTGTTTAACATGCAGATCCCAGGTTCCACAGGCAATTTTGAGCCTGTAAGTTTGAGATAATGCTGGTTTTTCTGAGGCAAGAATACACCCCTGGCCCTTAGACCAATCCTACAGCAGGGAAATGTCATCCTCTCTCTTCACATCATCCCCCTTGAGAGCTACTCTTCTTCCCAGAGTCTTCACCTGTTTCAAGCATCATTTCATGCTGTCTTAGTCTGTTCCCACTGCAATGATACCATAATTGGGTGGTTTATAAACAGCAGGAATTTCTTTCTCACAGTTCTGGAAGCTAGGATGTCCAAAATCAAGATGCTGAAAAATTCTGTGTCTGGTGAGGACCTGTTTTCTGATTAAGAGGTGGTGCCTTCTCACTGTGTCTACACATGGTGGAAGTGGTGAGGCAGCTCTCTGGGGCCTCTAATCCTATTCATGAGGGTTCCACCTTATGACCTAATCACCCAAAGGCCCCATCTCTCAATGCCGTCATATAGGGGATTAGGTTTCAACATATAAATTCAGGGGGAATACACACTCAAACTATAGCACATGCTTCCCGTAATGACTGCTTCCCTCTCTCCAGATCAGGTGACTGGGTCTGGCTCCCAGTGTGGTCTACATGTTCCTTTTTTAACTTACAGTGATCTGTTGTCCTCCAGGGCCCTGGAAGAAATCAGGAGAGATGGCTCCAACACTCTCCAGGAACCCCAACTCCACACAATGGCTGCTGGGAGCAGCAGGTTAGGGCTTGGGGCTCAGGGGAGGGAGACACCAGCCCTGGCCCTAAGGGCTTAGGCTGCTGGGAGATAGACCCTTATGCAGGTTATTTCGGTATCATCTAGAAAGAGTTAGCAGAGAAATATGAGCTGGGTGTCATGGAAATGATGGACCTTTTGCTCAACACACCCAACACACCCAACATTTAGGGACATTTCCAAAGAAGGTGACACTTGACATGGCTGTGAAAGATGAGTCTAGGTCAGGGGCTGCCAAACCATGTCCCATGAGCCAAATCCAGCCCATGTCTGATTTTTCTATGGCCCATGAACTAAGAGTAGTTTTCACATCTTAAAATAATTTTCAAAAATCAAAGGAAGAATACTATTTCATTACACATGACAATGATACAAAATTCGAATTTCAGTTTCTACAAATCAGGTCGTATGGGAACACAGCCATGCTTACTTGCTTCTGTAGTGTCTGTGGCTGCTTCTGTGAGTTGAGTTGTTGCAACAGAAACTGCATAGCCTGCAAAGCCTCCGATATTTATTATCTGACCCTTGACTGCAAAAGTGTGCCAATCTTCAGGTCAAGTTGGAAAGGTGCCCCAAGCAGAGGTATGGGGCAAGAAAACACATATGAAGTTTGTATGGAGAACTGTCTTCTCTGAGCTGTGCTCTTAGAGCAAGGAGGCAGAGGTAGAGAAGGCAGGAGGTGAGGTCGAGGCGACTGAGGAGGCCACGTGACTTGGGCCGTGATGGGCCTTGCTTAGACATGGCCCCTGTGATGGGGAGCTCTGGGAAGCAGGGAATGCGGCAATAAGAACTGAATGCTGAGGCTGAGGAGGGGAGGGGCAGCAGTCTGCCATTCAGCAGGTCGAGGGGATGGAGGCCTGAAGGTGGAAGAGAGAAAATCTAGAAAGAGAGCCAGGAAGGATGGGAACCACACTGCGTGCTGAGCAGTTTTGCAGAGGATGAGCATCCATCCAGGTGCCACTGTCACACCATTGTCACTCTTTTGGGAGCTCAGTTTATATGAATGAAGATCTTATAGTCATTATTTATTTTCCAAGTCATAATGAGCACCTCCAGTGGGAAGATGCTTTTACATTTTTTCAAGTCAAGAACCTAAAAATATGATAAGGTATCTACAAGGCATTTTATAATCAGTATCATGTACATGTCAGCTGTTACTGATCTACTGACACAAAATTAGGGCAAGGTCACTGTGGAATAGTTTCAATGGTTAAATATTGTCTTTTCTTCAATGTTTATCACTATTTGCAGCTTATTCAAGAGGTGCTTTTTTTTTGATTCATTCTGTGTCACGCCTCATGTGACTTTCAGTGTGGAATTGTGCCCATGAGTTACTAGTTTGGCAAACAGATTAATTACCTCCTGATATTCATCTCTGTTCAGGGAGAACTGGCATAACCATTATTCATTCGATGTGTTCTCTAGATAATTATACTCACTATCTTGGACTTGGGGAGGACTTAAAGGTCCATGATCAGTCAGCCCTGTTCTTATTTGGTAATTAAGCATTTAGACACTCTTCCTGTAAAAGAGGACAAGCCCTGTGAAGAACAGGAACCGAGGAAGAGTAGTGAGAAGGATGACGCACTTTAGAGAATCTTTTCAACCTCAAGTACATCTAAGGAGCACTGAGTCTTGGGCAACAAAACAAGCTAAAGGATCAGGAAACCATATGAAATGCTTTCTCAGCATTACATTGCCTCTATTTTTATATTTTGGGGAGGGAGTAAAGTCAGAATTATTTTTAAATAAGAAAGATGATGAAAAACAAACCATTAAAAGGTACACATTAAATATTCATAAACACAATCCCACATCCTCGACAGGCAGTCTTCCACGAGGGGTGGGATGTCAACATCTGTTTCCCTCGGAGTCAGTCCCGCTGGTGGCCGTCTCTTGTGCCAGCCACCCCACATCTCCAATCAACTGTCCTGAGGGCCAGATCACTGCCCACCATGTTCATATTTCTTCACTTGGGGAATTGTGTTTTCAAACCATGGCCCCAATTGCAAGCTTCAGTTGGCTGAACTTGCCATTTCCCTCAAAGGAGCAAATTCTCGCTGTTTGTTTTATTTCTGGGAGGAGAAGAGTAGAAAAGCAGTCTCAGAGTGGTGGCCATCAGCCCACGGTTGTGTGCTGTTCTGAATCGACTGGGAAGGCGGGAGGGAATATTATATTTCCACTGGCCATGAAAGTCACTGAGATCAGACCAACTCCCATGATCCTTCCCACCACAATTAAGAGGGGTGAAAGAGAGTTTTTACAGGCTTAGTATACTGTGGAAGAGGGTTTCAGTCCCCCAAGTAGAGTCCAAGCGCGCGTGTGAATTTACAAGAGATTAGACAGAAAGCAAAAGGCGCGAATATACCATTTAGAGCCCTTCTCATTCTTAACAATGATCTAGGCTGGATGCAATGGCTCACCCCTGTAAATACCAGCACTTTGAGAAGCCGAGGCAGGAAAATTGCTTGAGCCCAGGAGTTTGAGGCCAGCCGAGGCAACATATGAAACCTTGTCTCTACCAAAAAAAAAAATTGGGTGTGGTGTCATGTGCCTAGAGTCCCAGCTACTCAGGAGACTGAAGCAGAAGGATCATCTGAGCCCAGAAGGTTGAGGCTGTGGTGAGCCATGATTGTGCAACTGTATTCCAGCTTGGGCAACAGAGTGAGACCTTGCCTCAAAAAAAACCTAAAAGTAGGAACAGCTACATAATTTCTGGGGCCCAATGCAATTGAAAATATAAGGGCCCTTGTTCAAAAATTAGGAATTCCACAGCTGTGAGAACAGAGGATTAAACTCTTCTGAGTCCAGGACCCTGTGCAACCACACTGGTTGCACGCCCATGAAAGTTTAAGGCAACTTTCAAAACGTGTCTAATTCACACTAAGAGACTTAATTTATCTATTAAGAATTTAGTAGCAAGAAGAAACCATCCATAATTTTTCTTTAAGCTTGCAAAGGAATGAATTTGCTTGCCTAGGACATAGATGTCTAATTGGGTCAAACAATTCTAGTCAGTGACACACTCGGGGAAGTGTTGTCAGGCCTGCTTGTGGACCTTACATGTGTCTGCAAATGTAGCTGTGTTGGAAGGATTTAACGCTCTGGAATTATGTTACCTTTGAACAAAAAACTGATACATGGGGTTTTAAAAACGCACATATACATGGGGTTTTAAAAACGCACATTTCCTTTGTTGCATTCTTTCTTAATAGAAATCTATTCACAACTGACTGCTGTTACAGTAAAAAGTCTGGTCTTCTTAGGTGCATCTTTGGAAAACTATCTCACTGAAGTTATTTGACAAGGCAGAAAGAGAGGCAAATAGTGTGATTTTGGCTACACAAAGGTTCAGCCGATGAGACAAATCTTTCAAGTTCTCAAAGTCAATATGGATGTGAGATTAGACTTGAAAAGGAAGCAGCCGCCCTGGAAGTGGGGAAGGAAGCAGCTAAGGAGTCATTTCACAAAGAGAAACACCACCAAGGAGTTCCACTCTGGGAGGTGGTAGAAACTAGAACAAGGGGCTCCAAAGGCAGCCAACTAGAGAATAAGCCGGGGTCCTAAGTGGATAACCATCCCTACATCTACCTCCACCCCCAGGCAGGCCATCACAACAGAGAGAGAACTTAAGACAGAAAGCACAGACCTTAAGGTATGCAAAGGATAAGTCAAACCTCATGCGCACATGCAGGTCTGGCTGTAGCTCATGTTGTATCTGCAAACATTCCATCAGCCAAAGGAATTCACACGACCATGCTCAAAGTCAGACACTGGAGAGCACACTCTGTGCCCATCTACGCCACACTGGCACGTGGCCAAGGAAGTAAAGGGCCTAGAATAAACTGGATCGATGACAATGCAGCCAAGAGGACAATGTCTGCCCACTTCAGGAGGACTCTCCACTAGAGACACTGTCTATCACTCCAGCTCGTCCTCACCCACTTGGACGTGAATGTGGCCAATATAAGCCTACCGGACAGAGGAAGGACAGGAAGCACACAAAGGCTGTGGGGCCCTTCTCTGGGAGTGGAAACTGTAAGGCCCTGTGGTGAGCCGGCGGCCATGGTTCTGGTGGGTTCTGACCCCCAGCCACAGTTCCTTCTGTACTAGTTAGACCCCTGAACACCAAAAGGACCTGCTCTCCTGCTCAGACCATGAAGGGCAACACCAAGATCACCTTCCTGGGGTGTCAACCACTGGAAAGCTTCTGAGGGAGCAGCAGGACCAGGTTACAGGCCAACCTTGAGCCTGGGAGGTCACGCAGAGTGAGGGTATCTGGGGGACAAAATGGCACTTTCTAAAGTCTAGCTTGTAATGTGTAAATTGTTTGCCCATCTGTCAGGCTGGCACAGTCAGGTCTGGACTTCAGCCTGGCAGCTGAGACTTGGAGTGGAAAGGGACCTGGGGAGAAAGGGAGCTTTTTCTGCATCTAGGCAGAGGTGGCAGGTGAATTCTAAGGGAAAGTTTGGCAACAGAGAAGAGCGTGTTTGAGAGATGAACCCAAGAACCATTCTGGGACTCGAGAGCACTGGGCTAGAAGGCCTCTTAGGAGCATCAGTGTCAAGCCCAGGGATGAAGAGGCAGCTGTATGGGCAGCCCATCCATTTGAATAACTACTCCATTTATCAATAAGACTCGGGTTTTGCTAAGAATCAGTGGAAGGGGCCAGGCATGGTGGCTCACACCTGTAATTCCAGCACTTTGGGAGGTGGAGGCAAGAGGATTGCTTGAGGTTGCCTGGGGTTTGAGACCAGCCTGGGCAACACAGTGAGACCCCATCTCTACAAAAAAAAAGAATTAACAAAAGTGCAACTTTTGTCAAGCCATGAAGATTATACAATCCACGCACTTGAATTATCTTTTAATTAGATGGCCAGTTAGTCAATAATGATTCCTTTGTCAATAATATTTGGCTTCAGCTGTACAGATGTAGAGTCAAATTCTGGGGCTTAATTTTTTTTCCAATGAGTTGATTAACCAATTTACGTGCACATAGCACCTTTAAATATTTGTATTAGGCTGTGCAGTTTGTAGATATTCCTGCAGGACGTGACCCTGTCGAATAATGGCAAGAAGGCCCCTGCTGCCCCAGTTCTCCCTGCCGCCTGGTTTCTGAGCCAGTGGCAAGGAGGCATTGGGCTCAGGAGGGCTGAACTGGCCCTGGCCTTGATCCCTGGTTGCAGGGAAACTGCCAGCAGCACTGTGAAGGACCAGAGCCCATCTGAACGGGAAGGTAGGAGGTGATGATTCTTCACAGGCCAGCAGGGTGGAGGGATGGGTGTCGGTATTAGTGTTTACACGATGTCATGCTATCTCATCTTGTTTTCTTCACAAGCCCTTCTGAGCAGGGAGGTGCAAAAGGCTAATTCTTTGCACAATGGATTTTTTTGCTACAGTAAAAATGTAGAAAAAGAAGCAGGAAGAAACTCTACATACCTGCTATATATGCTCTGTAGACTATATGTCATCTTTCACAATTTAAAAAATATTTAGAGAAGGAAAAATGACAAGGCTGGGTTTTTACATGAGATCCCTCTGGGCAGTGTTCCCATTTTCTTCTACCAAATGCTGCCTTCTAGGTAGGCCAGAGCAGGGGCTGAGTGAACTGGGCTCAGGGCTTCCTGCTCCAGCCTCAGTTTCTCCCCCATGGTGCCACCCTCCTTGGCTCTAGTCAACCATGATTTGAGACGCCTGGCCTTCTTCCTTCCTGCCTTTCTTCCTCCCTTCTCCCCTTCCTGCCTTCCTTTCTTTCCTTCCCTCTTTCCCGCTCTCTCCTCCCTTCTTCCTTCCTTCCTTCCTTCACCTCCCTCCTTTCTTCTTTCTTTCCCTTTCCTTCTCTTCCCTTCCCTCTCTCTTTCCCTTTCTTTCTTGCAGAGTTTTCATTTTATTCCTGAGTAATACTAGGGTTTATGCCAAGAAGACCAAACACTTAAATGTCAGAAGGTTGACTCATTTATGTTTTCTTAATTACCTGTGTTCATCAAGAAGGCGTAGGGTAGGTGGTTTGGGGGGCGGGTAGAAACAGCCCCAAGGTGGTCTGTTTTCTGTGGGGGTTCCTGCTGGGAGACTTGTCACTCGAAACCTGATGGTCTCCCCTGGGATTGTTGCCTTATCCTCAGGAGAGATAGCACTTCAAAAACCCCTAATTCACCCTGGAAGCATTCACAGGGTCTTTAGGGACTCTACTTTCCTCTTCTGAATTAGAATGCACAATCAGAATTTTCCCTTTATCTAGAAGATAACAATCATGGATTGGGCCATGTGCAATGGCTCACACCTGTAATCTCAGCAATTTGGTAGGCCAAGACAGGAGGATTTTTTTGAGACCAGGAGTTTGAGACCAGCCTGGGCAACAGAGTGAGTCCTCATCTCTACAAAACAAACAAACAAACAAACAAACAAA
>CAUYQG010054971.1:0-11758 GCA_963574415.1 Tarsius wallacei | reverse complement strand
TTTTTTTTTTTTTTTTTTTTGATTTATTGTAGAGATGAGGTCTCGCTTGCCCAGGCGGGTCTCGAACCCGCGGGCTCAGGCAATCCACTCACCTCAGCCTCCCAAAGGCGCGGGATTACAGGCTGAGCCACCGAGCCCGGCTCTTAGCCTTCTTATACAGATTATTCAGAGTGTAATTCACACACTACATGGAGTAAACATAAATTAGAGTTTTGTGATGTATTAATTTTTTTATGACATCTGACATGATTTAGTGGTAGGATTGTTAGCATCACCATTTTAAGATTATATATCTATATTTATACTATATATAGTATATATTTTTTTATTCCTCTGTAGTAATTGTTCTACCATGACTGAAAACATTTATTCGGTTATTTCTTACTGCTGTCATAGTAAATGACATGGAATGTGGGATCAAGCATACCTAGTTAGAAACCCAGATTTTCAATTATATAAGACTTGAACAAGTGTCTTAGTTTCCTCAACAAGAAAATGAAGAGAATACTACCATCTTCAAAATATTGTTGAGAATATTAAATGGAAAGATGCCCATAAATCACTTAGCAGGAAGCCTGTTCATAGCAGGCATGCAAGAGAGCAATTAACCCTCCCCATTCTCTCTCCTTTTTGTTAATAGACCTACAATTGTATAGTATATTCCTTAAGGTGCCAAAAGCCTGCCTTTATATTTACATACTTGTGCCATGAAACATGGAATCCCTATTAATACATTATTGTTAAAGCACCCTCTACCCATCTCCTTTTAAAGTTCATATCTTCTAATGTGTGCAAGTCAGAGGAAACAGCTACTTATGCTTGTCAGAAGTACATATAAATTAAGAATCGATGGAATACAGACGAACATGTTGAAGAAGAATCCTTGAATTACTCACTTTGGTGCATCAATTTCATATATGCTTTGGATTTTTGTAAGTTTATGCTTGATGCTTAGACATGTTTTAAATCATTGCTAGATAAATGAAGCATCACTGAAAGGATCACAATGTACAAACCAAAGGTACAACTCCATAGCTAGCTTTGTCTTGTCATGGGCCAAATATGGACTTAACAAGTAGCAATATAATTAGCTATTTATGCTGATTACAAAATGCTCCTGCTGAGTCAATGATGAACCTCCCTATGGTCTCCCACAGTGGCACAGAGTGTTGTTGGAGACCATGCACAAAGGAGTTTGCCCTGCTCTGCGCCATCCTACCCTTCCCCCTTCTTCAGTACACATTATATTCTATGAAATGCTACAACCCACATCCAGTCTGTGTTTGCAATGCATCCTCCTCTGTTCCTTCACATATGGCAGTCTGAAACAATTACATAATGAGACATATTATCAGGGTATAACTGTCAAAAATGAAGAGACTAAGTTATGAATAAATATTACCCACTTAATAGCTGTGCTGTTCCTGTGTTCTCTAATCTATATATGTCTATGACTTTCAGACTTACATTCATACCCCTGATTACTTGTGTAACAAACTAGTGCCGCATTAACAATGCTCAAGGAATGATTTATAAGGTCAAAGACAAATTCAACTCTAAAGAAAATAGGGATGCTAACTATTTTTGTGCTGCGGTCCTCTTTTTCAGTCTGGTAAAATTTACTGAGTCTCCTCAGACTAATGTTTCAAAATTTATAAAGTAAAATATATAGGCTAAAAAATGAGAATAATTGTATTGAAGTACTGTGAAAATTTTGATTTAGGAATATATATATATGCATCTTTATTCACAAAATAACTCTAAACATTTAGCAGACATTCAATAAGTATTAAAATTTCAAAATAATAATGAAATATAAATAGTATTTTGAAATAGTGTATGAAAAGTGAAAATGTAAATAAAATAAAATTTAAAGTATTTTATAGACTATTAAACATACTTTGAGATTGTGACTAACTAAATTTTACTGATTTTTAAAAAGAAGGAACTATTGTAACAACTGTAATGTGATATGGCAGCATCTGTGATATCTATCAATGACAAAATCACAAGTATTGCTACTACAACTATGGTTTCTTGCCTAAATTTATACTTTAAAGAATTGCTTAATTTCAATTACATTGTAGTAAAATAAAGTTGTATTTTCCCCATTCAGACATCTTGTGTTAAAAATTCTGGTTTGATATGATCCAACTTTGATTATTTTACTGTTTCTTCCTTCCGAAGCACCACTTATATTCTTTGTATTTTAAATCTGAAGATACCTAAATTGCCTCTGTCACCCTCATGAAGATATTTTAAAAGACATGTTAAATCTTTCTGAAATATATTGTTTTCCCCTTCAAAAGTATGCCTAAAAACATTAAATTGAATAAAAATATTGTCTCCCTCTAGATAAACCCATACACTTCTCAATATAAGGGTGTCAGATGTCTCAGTGCTTGCCAGATCACTCATGGTAGCAGAGTGATTCCTACCTGGGTCTCCACGTCTTGGTCTATGAATCTACTTTTTCACACACTTAAGAAAGGCAACCGGAATGCAATGATTGAGCATACTATTGAATGTTCAATTGTTCTAGCTTCTTTTCTAATAGAATTATTTCCAAACTTTGGTATAACAAATGGATTGTGGCAAACCTCACAGTATAAAAGTATGGTGAGACTCCACAGTTGAGAATAACTGTTCTCTTGACAGTTACATGCACTGAGGAATTAGTGCTGGGACATTAAGTCTTTCAGAAATTAAAAAAGATAAAATGCAATTTAACATTTATAGCAGCAGTACTAAAGTGAAAAGCTCAGTGATCTGAAACTGGTCATGTTTCTTTGAAGCAGAGTGTGGCAAACTTATCTACAAGTCCAGATAGTAAATATTTTCAGTTTTGTGTGCCATGTAGTCTATACTGTATCACTATAGTGCAAAACCAGACATAGACAATACATAGACCAGTGAGTATGGCTGTGTTCCAATGAAAAATAATTTATGGACACTGAAATTTGAATTTTGCATAATTTTCAGATGTCACAATACCTTATTTTTAAAAATTGTTTTTTGCTGTAGGCCATATTTGGTCCATGGAGCATAGTTTGCTATTCCTACTCTTAAATCTGAAACCAATAGCCCGGTAGCAAACCAATTTAACTAGGTTAATCTGACTGGTTAGAACACTCCAAAGAGAGTTGCACTTAAAATAAATTTTAGCTAGACTCTGAGGTGAGGAAATCTTTGATGTTTTCAGAGGTACCACATATAGAACCAGAATTCAAAATTATACGGAAACTCTCTTTTCTGAACTCAATCAGGAATGTGTGCTCAAAGATAACATGTAGAAAGCATCGATTGTATACAGACACAGCAAATTGTGCTGTTATCAAAAAATGTGGAAATGTTATGGGAATAATTTAGAGTTTCATTTTATTTTGTTTTACCATGAACACCTAATTAAAAGGAATATAGTATTTATATACCTCTGTTGGAGTTAGTAAACATTCCATTATTCTCATAAAATTATTTATGTTAGCAGAAACATGAAAGTTTAAAAGCATAAGTCTTCTAAATTTATGAGAAATAACTTAATTACTGATTATTAATGGCAGAATGGATTTTTAGGGCATCTTTGCAGGGAGAAAAACAAAGACAAATTTTTTAAAAATCAGAAGGAGGGTGGTAGACAGTAGCAATATGGTGTGGGTGTAGACGAATCTCTGTGATTCATGAAAAAGTTAGGGTGCACAGATTAACTCTGTCGTGAGAAAGTAATTCGTTTCTTATAGAATGGTTCTCATCAATCGACTTCAGCTCATTACAAAAATTAGAATGAAATTTCACCTATTTAAGGAATCAACCAGTGTAAAATCTACAACACTAAATGTGAACTTCAATCTCGTGGCTATGAATGTGGTGGTGGTGATTGTTGTTTTATAAATATCACCAGGCACACATCTGGGACTTCAGTGCTTGCCACAATGTCGTTTTCTGGTTGACATATATCTACAAAATGCGTATATTAACACCCAGGCTATAGAGCCAAGCACATTTTAGTGCCGGCTACAGCTGAAAGAATATGTTTCCATTCCTTGTCCATCTGTTCTTGGCAACATAAATTTAAACTAGAAACACAGAATAAGTTTCATGAAAAATAAGTCTAAATAGGGCTCAGAACAGCAAGGTGGATGCTCTAACTTATCATGACTTGTTAACATTTGATTTTGTAGCTAAAAGATTGTTTTTACTTGGAGTAAGCTCTTACTGCAGCTACAGTTTGAGGATCAAAAAATGGTTTTTTAAGCATGCACTTAAAAAATTGTGTCTTGGTCACATACTCTTTTAAGTTAGTTTATTAAATTTGCCAATGATCATGAGCCTAATTAACTTTGCGATATCAAAGCACTACTTGTCGCCACACAATTAAACTGAAAATAAATCATTAAGGTCTCCGAATTCCACATTAAAGTGAATTTATTAGTGAGAGTGAGGGCTTTCTAAACAAAATGGATTCCACACAAAACATATCTGTTTGCTTTTCTGCAAGTCCTACCTCAATCATGACCAGCTATTACATGGTTATCATTTATAATAATCATGCTTTCCACTGTATTTCACTCCCTAGCTTTTCCTGCTACTAAAACAATATGAAATTATTAATTTATATTAGAAAATACACAGAAACACTTAGGAATATTAAAGTTAAAAAAAGGACCTTATATGCACACCTAGACTCCTGCCTCCAAAGTCCTGGAACCCTGAGTTAAACTGGTGAACAGATGTACTCTCACTGTGTCTTGGGGCAGGACTCTAGGATTCTACTGATATGAGTTTTTAACTTTTGCCTTCTGTCTGAGTGCAAATCTTCAGGTTGGAAAGGGACCTTTAAGTTCACACAGTGCTACCCCATCCCTGTGTAAAAGCATTTCTATAGTTTTTTTTCTTCTTCTTAAAACTGTGCTTTTTATATGACTGATTTATCAAATGTAGCATAGTGCATCAAAGTAGTTGGGTTCAATTTTTGGCTCTGTCATTTTCTAAGTATGTGAATATGAATAAAACAATTAACTTCTCCTGTTTTCAGCTTGCCCAGCTGTAAATAGGGATAATCATAGTCATCTTAAATTGATTTTGACAGAGAGCAAATGAGATAATATGTAGAAAATGCTTAGTCCAGTGACTGGCACTTAATAAACACTCAAGAAGTGATACATCTCACTATTAGCTTCTTTCTAATGTCCTCTGTTAGAAAATAATAATAGCAATAGTGTTGTGTTAATTATCTGGTCTACTTTTGAATACTATTTTGGCAGAATATTCTTTTACATCAAAACAACATTTTAATAAACTTCTCTTGTTTCTTATGCTTCTATGCAAAGTTTCCTATTGCCATGGACAAGTTACTCGATTTCGGGACTCACTCTTCTAATGTATAAAATAAGAAGCTTCAGCTTAATATCTCTAAGGTCTCTTGTTCAAGTAATTTAACAAAATCATGTTTGACAGCATATCCTCATATTTTATTTATAGTGTTGAAATATGTGTGTGCTGCCAAATGTCTGATGTGGGATGTATAATGTTCCATATATACATGTGGAATAACATCAAGTTTGTTGATGTTAAAAACTACTGGTATTTTTTTTTTCTTTTTTCTGGTATTATTTGGCTCAGAAACTATTCTCCCATTTTGTTTTAGAATAAGCTGACAACAAATCATTTTCCACAGCACACCGAGGTTTAGTTAAACTGAGAGTTACAAAAGTAGGCCATCTTTTTATTACTTCAGTTTCTAAGATAGGAGCTTTCTTGGTGAATTAGTGTTTACTTTTTTGTCACTGTAGTACCTAGTGGCATTAAATTGTGGATATTTGCGCGCGCGTGCACACACACACACATACACACTGTAACTTACAGAGCATCTTTTTTGTTTGTTTGTTTGTTTAGATCTGAGTGACCAGTTGCTGGAGGTGGTTGGCTTGGAAGGAGCCATGGAGATGGGGCAAATATACACAGGCCTGAAAAGTGCTGGCCGGCGACTGGCTCAGTGCTCCTGCGTGGTCATAAGGTAGTTCTTTTCTTGATAATTGACAAAGGGGCTTGACAAAACATAGCCTCAAATGAATTGAAAGTATATAGATTTTTAAATAATGGACATTCCCTGATATAAGGCAGTATCTCGCTGTGGTCTTCATTTGCATTTCCCTGACAATTAGTGATGTTGAACATTTTTCTATATGTTGTTGGCCATTTGTGTATCTTCTTTTGAGAAATGTCTGTTCATCAAAATAAAGAAAAAAAGGTTTGTAGAACTTTGATAACAATATTTGTCTTGGTGCACTTCAAATGATCAATGATTAATACATATATATTTCAAAATAATCAAAATTTTGCAGACTTCACGAAGTATTAGTTAGCTATCACTAATCAAGTTCATTGGAATCTGATTCTCTTTTACTGACTACATGGACACATCGATGCACCAGTTCTAACATACAAATTTTATCCCTCCTGAATTGGTTTATATTCATTTTAGTCTACTGAAGCACCAAAGTATTTACAGGGTGAATTACACACCCCCCCCCAAATAAAACACTGTTGAGGCACCATTGACTTTAATTATTTCATGGACTAAAATACCACATTGTTTCTGTAAAATTAAATAATAATGTGTTGAACTGTAAGGTTTTATGTGTGGGTTAAATTTGAACATTTTCAAGAAATTATTTTCAAAGATGTCACCTACAAGGGGAAAAAAAGAGTTGCTATTGCCCTAAGGGTGAGACCATAGATTGTGGTACAGACATAATTGACATTATCTATATAAAAGCATAGGTACTGGAAAATCTGAGACACCAAATATCTTTTCTCCTGGTTTGTAACATGAAGGTCTGAAAACAAGGAACGCTTTTGGCTGTAGGAATTCTGATGGTATCATTAAACATAAACCCTGACATTTTCTTTTGACATCAGAATTTTTGTTTATATCACCACATTTACCAGGAAACTCTTAACATTCCTGTGACCAAGGTATCTTCCAGGGTATTCATTAATAGCGAAGAGTTGAAATCCCTTTCAAAAGAGAGAACTTCAGAGCCCAGCTATTTGCCTTCCCTAGTCTCATTATCTTGTATCTTAGTCTGCAATATAAAGCATTTCGGTGTTATACTTAAAATGAAATATTTTCCCCCAGGACTAGCAAGTCGCTGCCAATGCAGATCGATGGGGAGCCATGGATGCAGACCCCATGCACAGTGAGTACAGAGCACTTGAGATGCTATGTCAATCTCCTTTCTCTTTCCAGTTATTGTATACTCCTATAACTAAATAACCACAATATCTGATCTTTGTTCTTTACTTCTTTTTGACTTATCAACAAATATCTTTCTTTTCTTTATGTGTCAGAGCCACTGCATTCAGGTTTTAGACATTCTATGCCCTTGGCAATATTATTTTTGAATATTTGTGTTAGCCTGAATACACCTTTTAAATACCATAGATCAATTATAGACTCTGAAACTAAACAAAATATTTTGATAAAGTTTCTCTTAAACCTTTTTGTGTTTACTTGAGAACACTTTATGAGAAAACTATTTGTGGGACATAAATTTATGTCTGATTTACAACTCATCTTTTATTTTGGTCTCCATTTGAGGATTTCAGGGCTTTCTTCTAAATAGGAAAATGTCCCCTCTCAATTTCTACCATAGTTGTTTTTCCCATGATGAAATATTATTGAAGTCAGGTATTTACCTCCCCAAATAAATTTCAACTTTCATTTAGTTAATGAATATTTTGTTGCATTTCAAAGACATACTGGGCACTGCTTTTGTCCCTGGTGTGGAAACACAACATAATCAACATCGTCTTCAAGGAACTTACATTCTGATAATGGGAGGTTAAACAAACAAATATATACAAAGTATAACTTCAGATACAAGAATTATTTAAAAATAAAGTGAAATGATGAAGAGAAGCTGGACAGAGTGTGAATGATATTAATTTAGATACATGAATCTGAGAGATTTCTCTGAAAGGATACAGCCAAAAACACAGTGTGTGAAAGAAACAGGAAGGGGAATGGTAATAGGGAAAATAGTAAAGGGGATAGGATGGATCATGTGGAAAAAATGAGGGTAGACTTAGGATTTAATTTTAAGTGCGATAGGAAACTATTGAAAGCTGTAAGCATCATCTGAGGGGTCTCATTATATCACCCAGGCTAGAGTGCAGTGGCACCATCATGGCTCACAACAGCTTTGACCTTCTGGACTCAGTTGATCCTCCCACCTCAGTACCACACCTTGATTTTTTGAAGAGAGTAAGTCTCACTATGTTACCTACCCAGGCTGGTCTCAAACTCCTGGGATCAAGTAATCTCCCACCTCTGCCTCTCAAAGTGCTGGGATTACAGGAGTGGGCCACAGTGTCTGGCCTCAATTTACTTTTTTTTTTTTAGTTGAGTTGAAGTCTTACTCTGTGACCCAGGATGGAGTGCAGTGGCACACTCATGTCCACCCCAGTGTCAACCTGCTGGGCGCCAGCGATCCTTCTGCCGCAGTCTCCCAAGCAGCCACAACTACAGGCATGCACTACAATGCCCGGCTAATTTTTTTATTTTGTTGTAGAGACAAGGACTCACCAAGGTGCCTGGGCTGGTCTCAAACCCACGGGCTCAGGCAATCAACTTGCCGCAGTCTCCCAAAGTGCTGGGATTACAGGCTGAGCCACCGAGCCTGGCCTTGGTTTATATGTTTAATGCTCACATTGGCTGCTCTTTAAGGATGTATTGTACTGAGTAGCAACTGGAAGAGAGGTCTGTCCCAGTAATCTGACTTTGGGCAAGAATGGTGGCAAGGAAGGTGGATAGAAGTGGATGAGTTTAAGCTGCAGTCTGGAAGTAGAACAGGAAAAATTTACTAATGATTGTCCTTGGAGTAGAAGATGGTAGATGAGGGAAAGGGTTGGATTGAAGTGAATGCTTTACCTGTAAATGACAGTGTCATTTACTGAGCAGTTAAGATTAGGAGACAAACTGGCTGGGGAGTGACAGGGGATCTTAATCTTGCACAACACTGTGCTAAATGCTTGTTATATGTGAGCATTTATTAAATACTCACACAAACTCTAAATAATGGATATCACCATATTTCAGGTGGAGAAAACTGAGGCTTTGGGAAATGAAGTAACATACTCAAGGTCAAGTATGAAGGAGGTAGGGAATTAAAACCCAGGACCCTTTAGTTGAAGTCCATTCTTTCAATTACTAGTTTAAACAACTTTAGCTACAGAGTCCACACAGCACAGATTGGCAAGTAAGAGGGAACTTTACATTTTACCTTTTAATGGCTTTCTTCTGAAGTGGTTGACTTAAACTTTGTTTGCAGCACACAGATATAACTCTTTTTTTGGTTTGTGTCTGTTATATTTCTTTCAGCTACCTGGACCCCACATGTTTTTTCTTCCCTTTACCAGCTTGTATGCATTTACATCTTGTTTGTAACTATTTACTTTCCAAATGACACTTCTAAATTTGTATTATTATATTCACAGGTATATTAAAGGTGTCATTGCTAGTGGTGTTGTTAGTGGTGGTGGTTGTGGTGATAATGGTGGTATAGGGTGATGGTATTGTGGGAATGGACATGATTATGATGGTGGTATGGGTAGCTATGGTCATAGTGATGGTGGAAATAGTGGCCAAACATGTGGTGATGGAGGTGATGGCAGTTGCAATGGTGGTGGTTGTGATGCAGGATGGTAGTGATGGTGGTGGTGGCAGTATTCTTGTCTTTAATGAAAGGTCACTTTTCATCAGTCTTTGTCATGAGAACAAATAAAACAAGGACAATAAAATCCATCTCCTTCCATAAGTGCTTTTTTGTGTTCTTTTGGATTCTTCTCAGGGAAAAGAGGAGTTATCGCTATGCCATGTTTTGAGTCAAGAAGCAGTAACAGCTATAACAGTATCCAACATTTATTAGGTTCTCAGTGTGTGTCATGTACAGTGTGAGAAACTTGACCTGTGTTGATACGTTAAATTGTCCCAAAAACCCTATGAATAGCCTTGTTTTATGAATGAAGCAACTGCAGAAGACAAAGATTAGTTTGATTCTACACAGTCAGTAAGCAGTAGAGTAGAAAATGAATCTCTAGCACCTGCATGCTTCTTCTCTCCTCCCCTCTATGAATTCCAACCTGAAAAGGCCCCACTGGACATCTCCTTCCAGAATGTGACCTTAGTAAGCCACCGACTGCCTTTCTCCAGATTTAAAATGTCTGTCTCCATTGAAATTTAGTTAGAGTTTTCAAATAATTTCAGCTTGTTTCACACAAGCTGTTTTAGTCCTACTTTTGTGGAGGTTTCATTAGTAAGATATACATTCCACCTGTTCATTATCATGGTCTATAATTGTTAAATTAATAACAATTTTTGTGTAACTTAATTTTCCTTTTTTGTAAAGTCACTTAATCATTTAAAACATGTATTGCATCATACAATGGGCCAAGAATCATACTTAACTATGGCTCATTTTTGTTATTGTACATTCTGGCAAACTCTATCTTTCCGAGAACCACATGGGGTTCTGAACTTTAAATTTCACTTTAACTGAAGGGAATATTTAGTATTCATAGCACTGGTATGGTTAACTATAGAGTGTTTTTTGCTTCAGTCAGATAACACAATATTTTTTTCTTACAGAACATAAGAATTGGTAGAATGTTAAAATTCTCTGCTGAATTTAAATATCCATATCCATAAGCTGATATTCGATTTATGAAGGAATTGCTCTAGATACAATTTTAGAGAAGAGCAGAAGTTCTGTTTTTTCTTTAAATGGAATATATAAGATGGAAAGGCAGGCAATAAATATGTCTTGATTTCTAAATCAATTAATGGTTTCACAAAAAATTCAAATTAGTGTAAATTCTGGAGATGGGTGGTGGAGATGGTGGCACAATGCTGTGAATGTACTTAATGCCATTGAAATGCACACTTAAATTTCAAGTTAAAAATGGTAAATTTCATGCCATTTATATCTTATTACAATTAAAAAATTGAGAAAAAAAATACATATAATATTTATTTATAATTTTCACCAACCCTGAGTTAAAATATCAGGAAAATCAAAAACCAAAGAATTAGTTAACTAACTCTTCAGAGATGCACTTTGAATTTATTTTTAACATCCTTCTAAATTCTCTCACTATAAAGCAATCAATAGAAATGTGCTAAGTATTCTTGTGTCCACAGTTTTGTGATAATCACTGAGTTAACCCAGGATGGATTTTAGCCATATAAGTATTGATCATAGTCATAAGCACATAAAGAGAACATTAATGCTAGAAGACTGTATATGGAAAACAGTTTTAGAAGAGCCTTTTTTGGGCAGGACTCAGCCTGTTTTCTTCTTTGTAACCTTTTCCTTCCACATCCTTTTTCCTGAGTACATAGAACGTATCACTTTGTAGTCAATATGTTCCTGTAATGGGAAGAAGAAAGAGCAACTTGGGCACTGAGGGAGAGGGAATAGAATGGTAGGAGAGGAGGGACATAGACTAGATCAGATTTCATCTTGTATCTGTATACCCAGCATCCTTTTGCTATCCATTCATTACAAGAGATGGGTACCCAGTAAAGATTTATTTTATTTTATTTTATTTTATTTTATTTTTTTGAGTTGGAGTCTCACTGTCGCCCAGACTGGAGTGCAGTGGCCGCTCCCGGCCACCGCAGCCTCGACCTGCTGGGCTCCGGCGATCCTTCCGCCTCAGCCTTCCAAGTAGCTGGAACTACAGGCGCGCGCTACCA
>CAUYQG010054970.1:0-37911 GCA_963574415.1 Tarsius wallacei | reverse complement strand
TTCAATTTGTATGTTGAAAAACAATACTAATATTTTCTACATAATTATTTGGTCATAGCCGGGCTTGGTGGCTCAGCCTGTAATTTACGCCTTGGGAGGCTGAGGTGAGTGGATTGCCTGAGCCCGCGGGTTCGAGACCCGCCTGGGCAACTTGGCGAGACCTCATCTCTACAATAAATCAAAAAATTAGCCGGGCATGGTAGCGCACGCCTACAGTTCCAGCTACTTGGAAGGCTGAGGCGGAAGGATCGCTAGAGCCCAGCAGGTCAAGGCTGCGGTGGCCAGGAGCGGCCACTGCACTACAGTCTGGGTGACAAAGTGAGACTCCAGCTCTAAAAAAAAAAAAAAAATTATTTGGTCATTATATGTATAACTATACCCATCCATATCGTGACATCCTAACAAAATAATTCACTACATCTCACCTTCGCAGTGTGCTATGTTGAATCAGAATCTTAATTTAAAAGTGTAATGAAAATAGGCTGGGCACAGTGGCTCACACCTACAATCCCAGCAGTTTGGGAAGCCAAGAAAGAAGGATTTCTTGAGCCCAGGAGTTCGAGATTAGCTTGGCCAACATAGTAAGACCTTGTCTCTACAAAAAATTTAAAAAATAGCCTGGTGTGGTGGTGCACACCTGTAGTCCCAACGAATCAAGAGGCTGAGGTAGAAAGATCACCTGAGCCAGGTTGAAGCTGCAGTAAGCAGTGACAGCACCACCACCACTGCACTCAAGCCTGGGCAACAGAGTGAGACACCGACTCAAAAAAAAAAAAAAAACTTAAAGAACATAACTTTTTTTCTAATTTTCCAAATTTGAAGTCAATTACCACTAGAAGGAGCAACCATAAAACTTTTCACTCCTAAAAGCTAAATTAACTACTGTGTATGAACCACTTTAGCATACTGGTTTATACAATTTGTGAATTTCGGTCACTTTTGTGAGTTTTTATAAATTCACAGCTATATATATATATAAAAAGTACATTTTTGTTTACATATATTATGTTTCCCTTACAATAAGATCTTGGGCATTTGTGATATGTTGCAGCATGCAACTAGTACCTTACACTTTTCTATATTAAAAAGCATTACAAATGCTTGACCTTCAGAGATTAAATGAATATAAGATGATACTCTATGAAATGCAATGCCTTGAAAAATGAATCGGCTCTCTGGGACACAAGATTCTAAGTGAGAGAACATGAGAGAACATAAGTGAAACCATCAGATTCCAAGAACATCTATTTTGTGCATGGACTTTGTCTATGAACTTTTGCAGAATAAAACAAGATGTAATCTTGGTGTTTAAGGATTTGATTATCCAAATTCATTCTCTGAATAGATAGAAATAGTAAGCTGAGAATACACCTAGTCAGTTAAAATGCTTGCCTTCATACATAAATGTGCTGTACAAATTTTAGAACAGATGCACTAAAGTATATGGCAATCTTCCCAACTACTCAAGTATTACTTTTTTTAAAAATTCACATTCTTGAGGGGTCATGATATTCACCTAAGGTAAATAGGAAAAGAGCCCTCTGGCTATGATCACTGCTTGTGAATCCACTAAGAATCTTCCACCTGAATGCTGCCAGACTATGAAAGCTAAGAGAAGGTATAAAAGAAGAAACCGACAACCTCTATGAAAAGAAGCCTTGGGAGTGGGAAGACATTCATGTTGCATTACCCAGATGTTTGGCTTATCTGTTCACCTCCCTCCTGTCTTCTCTGAACTTAGTCTTAACCAAATCGCCTTTCTTGATCCACACCTCTCCTGCAGCCATCCAGAGGAGCCAAGAAGCTGATTTTAGCCAAATGTTTGCAATGATCCTTCCTACTTTTCTACTTAAGATTTTCCACATGTTACCAATGTATCCCTCACAGGTATTCCTATTATAATACTACCTAGTGTTTGTATCATTCTTTTACATTTTACAAAATGTGCTCCTGTCCATGATCTTCCATTGTCGTCATGGCTCTGGGAGTAAGAAGATATAGATGTGAGAAGTTAAGTTGTTCTCCACCTTGTAAGCTGAATAGTGTCATGTCTCCTCTGCCCCTCCAAAAAAAAATCATATGTTGAAGTCCTAACTCCCAGTACCTCTGAATGGGACTGTATTTGGAGATACTAAGAGGTGATTAAGCTAAAATGAGACCTTTGGGGTGGGTCTAATCCAATCCCAGTTAAAAAAAAAAAATTGGACACACACAGAGGCACCAGGGATGCATTCATACAAAGGAAACACCATGTAAAGACACAGACAGGAGGTCATCTGCAAGCCAAGGTGAGAGGCCTCAGAAGAAACCAAATCTGCTGACTTGCTCCTGATTCCTAGGCTCCAGAACTGTGAGAAAATGCGCTTCTGTTGTTTATACTACCCAGCCTGAGGTCTTTTGTTATGGCAGCCCTAGCAAACTAATACAGCCTACTACGCCATAGAGACAGTCATATATAATTACATACACCAGCTACTAGTTATCGTTCAGAGTTTCAGGAAAACTACATTTTACACATAACCCATGTTTCTACAATGTGCACTATATCTAGTGCTCCATTTTTGATGACGGGTTGAATTGCTTTGTAAGTGGAAATGGTGTTTTAAAAGCTATCTTATTCTTAGCTCTGCTAAGAACAGCTGGATTGTCTACCAGAGTGGGGGGAGAATTCTAATCACTTTAATAAGGCTAATACATTAGGGCATTAATACCAACTAAATAGACACAATAAAGCACTAGTACCAGGTATTTACATTGAGATTGAGGGAGTTTACAAAGCACACACATTATTCTCATTTTAACCTCACAAGAGCGCTACAAACTAGAAAATTGAAGCTGGAAAGGTTAAGTTAATTAAAGAAGAGAATACACTTAATAAGAGGCAGAAATGATTTGAACACTGTTCTCCAAACTGCACCATTTAACCTTCAAAGCAGCCTCTGTTCCTCCACATGTATAATAAATCTCCAGTGAGAAGTGTTTGCAAGACAATTTGAAAGTAAAATCCTAGTCTATTATTGCATTTTGTCTGGAATCCATATATCTGCCCTCAAGACTCAATACAGTCATAAAAACCGCTTTTGTACCATATTCTTTTAATTTTTGCATTTCAGAAAGAAAGTCTTCTTTTAACACTAAGGAATCTTGGAAAACGTGAGTCAAAGGAAGGTGTTAGTTGTCTTCCAGTGACGGGTGAAAAAGGCAAGTTTTATGAGAGCCGAAAACTAACCTATAATTTCATATTACAAAATTTAATAGAAAACATTCTGGCAGAGATTTTGCTGCCTGCATCCCCTTTTCAGCTATAAAATAGTTTTACACACACACACATACATCTGAGAAAGATCAGACTTTGAACATATTGTAGCAACACACACGCAAAACATGGCAAGTTTCACCAGGGCTGCTGGTGATGACAGGGTACACAGACATCCCTACATTAAAATCAGCCTCACAGCTAAATCAGAGAGTCTTTTTGGACATGAGAATATATGAGCCTTGATGAAAAACAGATAGGCAAGGAGGAAAACACTCTAATTTAAAACTAACACAGATGAGCCTACACAAAGTACCCAAACATTTGGTCCACAAACCACCAGCAACTCTCTAATTTGTCATGGAAGGCAAGAGAGATTTCATCCACGAATGAGGTGCGAAAGAGATATATTAATGCTACCATTGAAATTTATCAGCATTCTAATATATACTGTAGTACTTTCTAATCTTGATGTCATTCCTTGATCAAACTTTAATAATCAAGAAATAATTTAATTTTCAGGGAGCTCCCACGTGTTTTGGTATGTAGCCCTTTAAATAAGCCAAATGATAGGCACTCAATATACATATGCGAAACGTGATGTTAAAACTATCAGCTCTTTCACATCTCATTTAAGAATGGTAAAATCTTAAGCATGGTATATCTTACCCTTCTGCTGACCCCAAATTCTCATACTTGGAGCAGTTGGATATGAGAAGTGTCTCTTCTTCAGCACGCCCTGTCTATGATGGCTGCATAGTTAACCTCCGTTAAGACTGGAAATCCCAGAACCAGGACCATGAGATCATTTTTATTCAATCTCGACCATCATTGCCTTCAATAAACATAATTTGTCACCCTAGACATTGCCAATAAAGGAACATTTTTTCCTATATACAAGCATCCATGCTAATTAAGTAAATTCACAAGGCATCAAATGAACAAGCAGAACCTAATATAAGAATGAAAGATAGTATTCAATCAGAGGAACCTAAGCACAACAGATCTAATTTTTCACTCTAATCTGTGAAGAAAACAAAAATCTACTTTCATCTTTGATCTGAAGCAACTCCTAAAATTTACATTATGTTAAACACATACAATTTAGAGTTAGCCAAATTCTTATTGAAATCATTCCTCTTGGACTTACTAGCTGTTATGATTTCATTTTCTCATCTATAAGCTGCTATTTCTGGTGAAGATTAAATAAAATAACTAAATTAACCCCAAAGCCCAGTGCCTGACACACAGTAGATGCTTAACAAATGACTGCTTCAGCTTCAGTGATTCAACTGCCTCAACCTTACCGGGTTGCATAAAAGAGAGTTTCTTCCTGCAACGTTGGTCAATGCCACTGCATCTAGCGTTCACTTACTGAGGTCATTTATATTTTGTCTTCACATATTCTCTAGGATCTTTGCTCCTCTCTTCCCCACCGCACCCATCTGAAACTGTGCTTGTATTAATCATAAATTCAGCCCATTAGCCAATCTAAAAGCACAAGAATGACATTCACAGCAGTCTAACTCAGCTGGGCAGATGGATGACAGCAAGGTTAAGTGATCAAAAAGCATATAGTAAAGAGAAAAAGTCACAGAACTTATGTTATTATTCACAGCCTACTTGGGATATTCTGAGCAGCATCCTCTCAGAAGAATGACAGTTGCAGCCTAAAGAAGCTGGGCTTGGGTATCTCTTCTTGACTAAAGATCATCAATTCTAATAAAACAACCATAATGTACTCTATTTTTTCTCACATGAAGAAAAGTATTAGTCCAGGCATTTCCAATCACACGCATATCTATTACATGTATAAAGATGGCCACTTCTAAAACAGGGCAATGATAGACCTCTTGTACTTTTGCTAATAAAAAATAAAGGTCACCATAATATTTAAAAGTGCTCTCTTGACACTCTTCATAGAAGCCTACCCTACACAGCTGGGCAGTAAATTGGCTATCATCTGTGATAGCCTGGACTACAACCTAGAAGAGTTTAAGATCAGAAATGTGATCAGCTTACGGAAAAAAGGCAATGTCATGCACTCTGCCATGGTCACTCCACTCAGAATAGACAGATTTTCACGTGGAAAAACATTAAAAGTTGCCTTGGGGAGAATAACAGAACAGGATGCTCAAATGCTATATTGGTTCTGTCTTCTAATGGTTTTCTTTCTGAGGGCATCCTGGGGAGAAGTTCAATCTTTCTAATGGGAATAAAACTGTACAACAACTCTCCAAGGGCATTTACCACTTTAAAAAGGAACTCCAAACTCTGCTGTCTCTAAAAGGCAGTAGGTCATTGGGGAAAGTCATTTTTCAAAGCTCCAGTGATCCGGCACTCTGCTTTTAGCTAGCCACAGAGATAAGACGTGCAGCCCCAGTAACAGAATCACCTTTCTTTAATTTTTAATGCCCATCCATTTCAAGGCTCCCAAGAGAAATCAATGACTTACTTATGACATCATAAATGGCTTGGACTGAGAATATATGCATGTGTTTTGACAAAGCAGGAAGGAAAATCATCCATCAAGACTATTTATTTTAGTTGAACATTTGACAAAGTTTACAAAAGTACAACATAATGGCATCTTCCTATCCAACCCCAAAAATAAAAAAAAAATAATAATAACCTCATCATCGTCACCCCGCAGAGGAATTTAAGTGAAAATAAAGCTCCTGGAGGGGACACGTGTTTTTTATTTCCCATCCTGAAAGCACACGCAGGTATAAGCATGTTCAAATGGCAATGGATGCATCTGGAATGTAAAAGACCACGGGGTTCACACTTATAAAGATCAACAGTTGTTTTAGAAATTAACTACCCACATCTTAAACTTCTACATAAGTTCTAAACTGATCCAGGTGTTATCATCAGGGTAGAAACAGATGCAGTGTTAGCACATTAAGCTGTGAATCCAGCTCCAGCACTACTTAATGGGCTCCACATGCTGAAAACGATCATGATGGTAGGAAGTACACTCAACTGAAAGCCCAACTTTCAAACAAAACAAGAGCTTCATTATTCTCATTATGCTCGCAAACAACTATTCTGGGACTAACATTGTTTTTACATTGATTATGGCGTATTAGGCACTTTGAGGGACAGAACTGATAGGAGAATAATTCGACATTAGAATAACAAAGCCACAGTTGTCGCAGGGGTGTTGATGACATGACACTGATGCTGTCCCCATAATAAAGTCAGCACCAGCCTGCCTTATCCTGTGATACCATCTGGACTCCCAAAATGGCTAATGAGACGAATGATGGGAAAGTTTATAGAAAAATACCATTACTTAATATGTACAGAACTTCCTAGTTTTCAACGTGTTGTTTTATATACATGATGTGATCTCACAAATGCTTTCCTCATCTTTTTGGTGATGAAAATAAAGACTCTCATCCAAGATTTCACAGTAAGTAGAAGAATTATGACAAAATAGCATCTTTGCACTGGCATTCTAGTGCTGCTTTTGCTACTCCATAGAGTCTCCAGATACACAATCTCTTTACTGGGGAAGCCATTTGCCCCCGTTCCATGTATAATTTACTAATTTTAAGTAAGAAGAGAAAAGAAAACAGGTTATTCCAGAAGAAAAATATACAATCAAGCAGCTCAACTATGTTTTAGTCAATTCCTTTTGGCCCATTTCTTTCACAACTACTAGTACTGAGTAAAAAGGCCTAAATGATGCTAAATTAGAGCAATATATGCAAGGGAATTTATATAAACAATTGTGTATTCTTACATGTTTAAACATCAGTCACCAAAGTAATCTCTGTAAGATGTAATACACCTATCAAGACACTTTTTCCACAGTTCAAAACAGTTTTTAACTCATCAATTTTGATGCCTCTTAGTGCTTCTGCTGTTTTTGTTTCACCTCTTCCACATTGGCAAAACTTTTCCCTTTGAGGACTTTTTCATGGCAGGGAGGGAAGTTGCTCAGAGCACAAGTAGGTAAATAGTGAGACTTGGGCATCGGGGTCATGCCGTTTTTGGTCAAAAACTGCTGAACACTCAATGCACTGTGAGCAGGTGTGCTCATAAGTCACCTATCATGAAATGGGCAACATGTTGAAAGAATTTTAAAAAAGAAACAACACTGAAGCCAAACACAGTCTCTCACAACATCACAATAATATTAGCTGGTACACACTGATGCCAATGGGTTCCTAGAACACTTACCTAGCAGGGGAAACCTGTACAACATACAAGGGGCCCACCCTCCAAAAAAGATAATTCTGGATTTTTGGGGGTCCCCTCTCGTACAGTACTAGAAAGCTGCCTGAAAAAGAAGGGAGGATTTTGCCATGGAGCATTCTGCATTTATTGACTTTTATATTGACTATAAGACTTACAGTCTTTAAATAACTTCAAAAACAGCCAAAGTTATGCCAAACTATTCATTATAATTTTTCTATATCCAGAATTCAACTCTAATGAAAATTAATTGCATCCCTTCACTCAGGGGCCCTTTCTCCATCTTCAAAGCCAGCAATTGATGACATCATTCCAAATACTACTTACAGTGTCAGTTCTCCTTTGACTCTGACTCTCCTACTGCCTCCTTTCCCTTATAAGAATCCTTGTCCATCCAATGGGTCCACCCAGATAATCCTGGATAGTCTCCCATTTTAAAATCCTTAATTCAATAATATTCGTAAGCTCCGCTGGCCATGTAAAATAGCATATTCACAATGCGGAAGACCAGGATATGGATATCTTTGTGTGAGGTCACTGTGTCCCACTTAGCTAGGCTCAGCCAAACCTATTGATGAGGGCTATCAAACTCATTTCCTGACTAAAATATATAAGGTACTCCATTCTCTAGAGACATTAAGAAGAAAGATTCAACAGTTTATGTGTGCATATAAAGGAATAAAAATGAAGAACATTTTTTATTTTCTACCATGTTGCCAAAAGAAAACATGACACAAGGTGCTGGATCCCCATAAAGACTGTTTTTTACACATAATACTAGGGTGATATTCAAAATATTAACTACTAATACAGAATGGGCACTGGCCACGGCACTAGAGCAGACCTCTGTCATGTGCAGCATTAAAGTTGCCTGAGAGGAGGTTTATGTGATCTTAGGTGATGGCACAAGGTCAAGGAAGAGGGCAGTCTGGAAAGCAGGGAGCAAAAGCCATCTACCAACTGCAGTGATCACACCAGTGAGAGCTATCTAAATACTGTATCCCCAACATAACTGAAGCAAGTGACCATAGTTAGCATGCATCATGTTAGTAATCAGGTAAACAAAAGTCAGACTGCAAAGAATGTCTCATTTAAATACACACACACACATGAGTTGATGCTCTTTTAAGGGGGAATGATTAGGGAAATAGAAAACATTAACCAAAAAGATACAGACACAATAAAATGACCAACTGAAGTAAACAAAACTCAGCTTAATTAGAATATGGATTAGATTCTAGGATGGGAAGACATGAGTCAGTAGCATATGCAGAAAAATACTTGGAGATTTTGGGGAAAAGGGAGAGTCCATGAGTCAGTGAAATGTGCCCAACAACAACAACAAAATACAATGCAACCATAGACTTGAATAAAAACAAATACAACACATAATCAAAAGCTACAGTATTTACAACTGGATATAATAACTTCAAGTATTTTCTCGACATTGTTATATATTACAGTTAGCTATCATCACTATTACTACTATTTTTATAAATACTAACAATTAAACTGGTGATGCTAGATATCTTATAATTACAGTTTATATAACATACTATATAATAGGAGAAATCAAATTCACCATCTACCTCACAGTGTTTATGAGAATTAATTATCCTTATTTTAAGAATGATTAAGTACATTATCCAAGGTTAGGGAATCATTTGGGAAGATACTTTAAAATGAGCAAGCATTCAAAAGGCAACCAAGATGATGGTGGGCAAGATACCATGTCACTTTGAGAAGAAACCATGTCACTGAGAAACTGTTGAAGGAAATGGGGTCATTTTATACAGTAGTGACTTGGAAAAGGAAGGGTGACAAATTTCTTCAAATTACTCAAATTGCATCCACCAAAGAAGTATTTTATTCTTATCATTAATTAAGACGGAGATCTAGGAATTACTAAAAGCTAGTTGTTGAGATATACAGAAGAATTCTAAATGTCAGGTGATGGCACAAGGTCAAGGAAAAAGGCAGCCTGGAGAGCAAGGAGCAACAGCCACCTACCAACTGAAAGGATCATACCAGTGAGAACTATCTAAACACTGTGTCCCCAACATAACTGAAGAAAGTGACCAATAATTTCCATAGTTAGCATGCATCACACTAATAATCAGGGAAATAAAAGTCCGACTTATCTAGTGATGGAACATACCACCTCAGAACCCAGTGAGTTATCTATCACTGGAAGTTCAAAGACAGAGGCTATATGGTTATGTGGGATACCCCAGACAAATTTCAAGAGCACCCCAAATCTTAAAGCGTTAACATAACTGTAGGATACCACTTCAAAAACAGATATTCACAACTCTGTGTTTCCCAGTGATTTCTGTCACATTCATGTACTGATTATATTACTAAATAACTTTCTGTAAATTGCTTCGCTTTTTCCTTATGTCAGGTGTCATATTTTAGTAGTAACTCTTAAATATTAAAATGTTTGTGTATACTCCTAAAAATCAGTAGCACACATGCCATACCTTAAACACAGTTATAACTTCTTAGTTATCATATGCATAATCTTTTTAAATTAGATAGTTTTCCCCAAGTCTTTAGGCTTTGAAAATCCTTGTAAAGATGACTCGTGAGTAATTATCATATTTGGTACAGTTCTGGTATTGTTGTTGTATTTGTTTGTTTTGCTTAAGAGAAGAAGACAGTTCAAAAATATTCCCCAAGTCTTCTACTTACTTGGCTATATTTGCCTCACATTTTAGAAAACAAATTATTCATGTAATGAATAACAGCCTTGAGTGTCAAGATAGAGTTCTGGTCAACATTACATTTCTTAAAGTTGAGCTCAAAAATCTTGAATACATTACTGAATTTGTCAATATTCCAATTAGCTAACAGATTAACAGCTGTATATTTGGCAGATTTGTTTAGGATTTTCATTTTTCTTACAGACTTGTTTGGCAATACACCACACATTTTGTGAGGAGTGAATCAACTGAATGAATAAAGAAGCATTTTGAGAAAAATAAATAGATATGTTTAATGTTTAATTGCTTTTCTTCCACAACCTCTTCAAGAACGAACCTCATCAAGGAGTAGAGACTCATCAGATCCCAAACTACTGAAACTTTTAATCATAGAAACTGTAAGTTGACTTAGTTTTAGTTGACACAGCTTTGTGGCCTCACAAGTAATTTTGAAAATATCTGCCATAAACTGAAACAAGGCTCTTAACACATGATCAAGCTTCATCCTGGGATTCTCGCCTGGCTTTAGCACCTACTTTAGCTGATAAATGTTTGTCCAGCTGGTTTTACTGGTTTATTATGCTGTGGTGAAAAAAAATATTTTCCATCTTGCTACCTTAAAAAATAAACAACTCTGTCATTTAAAAACACTCCAGAAAAGATGCCAGCATTAGATGTTCTACTCCATAAAGTTTATTGACATTTTGAAAAGGAAGACAGAAAATGCATAGGAAGAAAGAAACTCTCTACTGAGAGAAAACAGCTACACCTAACTGCAATTGGAAGGATTTTTATGCTAGTCTGAAGCCATATTGGATAGAACATGGATAGTACTAAATTTCTTGCATGGTGCCTTCCTGGGACATGATCTAAACTTTACATTAAATTTCCACGGAAGGTGGGAGAAACATCTGTTACATCTTTCTCTGTCCTTTGTTCCTTTTTCCTTCTTTTAAAAAAGTTGTTTCATTTATTTGGATGACAAATTAAGTTAAAGCTATAATTCAGAGAATGTAAAAACTTTCTAATAGAATTCAAAAGCTGTTTTGAATTAGTAGCTGCTACCGGCACACAATTTATTTGTAGTGAAGACTTGTGCCTTTCAGTGGATTTTTTTTATTTTTTGGCTAAGCCTTATAAATGAATAAGAGTTTAATAAAACTTCATCACTGCAATGCAAAAGAAATTTTGTGGGGATTATAGAAGATATACTCCAGGCAATAATGTAAGACAAAGCATTACACGGGACAAAATACAGAGGTAAGATTAAGTTCCTCATACAGATAATGATTTACAATATAATTAACTGATAAAACAGTCCACAGTACTATATTATGTATTCAGCCTGAAAATGTATAGTATAAGTTACTCTTTTTTTATTTTTAATTTTAAAGATGTGGGGTACAATGCAGGGTTAGGTATACAAACCGTCATTGAACAGGTAAAGTTCTGACCTTCCTTTGGTCCCCACTTTACCTTATGCATAATTAAAAACCATTTTACATTTAAAAAAACAAACTATACATAAGGTCTAGCCGTGGAAGGAAAACAGAAATGATGAAGCAAGTTTAGCAAGAAATTTTACTAAATAACCACCCAGCTTGTCGAGTTATATTTTAGGATTTTTTTTTTTTTTAAATTTCATAGCCAAACTCAGGTAGAAGCAAAAAAAATAATCAGAGACACCAAGTCTGTTTGATTCCATGAAGAGTGTTTATTAGCCTGGTTGTCCAGGCTAAGGAGCTTACCTGGGGCTTCAGATCACTTCAAAATGGTAATGGTTGGCTGTTTCACAGATAAAACATTCTATGGAACCCATTTTCCTGAGGCAAGACTGAACCATGAGTTCTATGGTCATCAAGGGTTGACATAATACTAAGGAATGCAAAGACAACATCTATACTTCTCAAAAACTCTTCTTGGGGTAACACTTTTGGGTCCCCTCCCACTGTGGGAGTTTGTCTGACCTCTCAATAAATCCTGCTTTCTCACTTAAAAAAAAAACAAAAACAAAAAAACAAAAAACTATTCTTAGCATATCTTTCAGGCTCATCAAAAAGTCTCAGTATAGGTCATTGTCTTGTTAAGCTATGGTGTGGCCATGTGCTCTTTGAGCTATGGTCAGGCCATGTTTTCTTAAGCTTTGGTCCCCTCTCCTACCTTGGGGAGGTGAATCTTCTCTTTTTCTCTCTCTCTCCCTTTCTAATTTAGTCTTTAAATAAACTATATTTTGTAATCTAAAGGAAACAAAAGTTCTCAGTATAATCCTACAGGAGATTCATTGAGCTGATGATATTCCATGGTCTTCGAAAAGAAATGTACATATAGAGAGTATTGGAGCAGAAATTAAGGACTTAGAGCTCTGGTGTTAACAGTGCCACCAATTTGTTTGAACGTTGACTTTCTCATCTAGGAAACATTAAAGGATTGAGATTAATGATTTTTCAGCTCTCTTTTGGTTAAAAAATGAATCTATGAAAATTTCTACCCTAAGTATTAAAGGCCATTTTAGGAAAAGTAAAACAGCTTCAATAAAGACATTGGCCTGAATTTGAAGACCACATACAAACCCAAAACTCACAAAACAATCATGACAATCCCACTACTTTTTAGCAAAGATCTTTTAAACAATAGTTAGCTCCCATTATCTGCCTGGCACTATATTTTTAGTGGACTTAGCCCAGGCTCTGATTAATGAGACCTAATGGGTTCTTTTGCAAAATACTTTATCATTGACAAGAAAGAGAAGCCCCCTCATCCTTTCCCCTTCCCACTTTGGGTGACGTCCTGTGATAATTTGATGTTTGGAGCTACAGCCACAATATAGATATAAGATAAACTGCTAACACACAAGGCAGACCACAAGTCCTGAGTATCACAGTTAGGTCATCAAAATAGAAGGTGGAAGACCACTTTCCTCTAAATAACTTTATTACAGTTTGAGCCATTTTTAATCAGCTGTTATTTGCCATCATAGTAAAAGCAATTCATAAAATACTTATTATTTTTGCTTATTTCATATTTTACATATGCCACCCACTACACAGAACTAACAAATATCCATTTTGTGCAGTATTTATTTCAACTATTTTCTTTCAGAAATGAGATATAACATCTATTTTTTTTTAACTTAGCTCTAATTCTATTCCTCACTTTTCCTTGTAGAGGTCGCCACCATCTTTTAGTTGATGACTCTCTACCCTACAATTTTATATTTTTTATACTTAAATATTTTTCCATGTAAAACTATATGGTATTGCTTTATAAATATTTAAAACTTACTGAAATATATCATAAGCTAAACATCATTCTGAATCTTGCATTTTTACTCAATAGGTTTCTGAGATTTATCCATATTTTTTTTTCATTAACTACTATAGAGTACACCAATGAATGAAGATTTTAGAATCCATTCCCTGATACAACTTTTATATTGTTTCCAGTTTTTCACTTGGCATGCATTTTTTTAAACACATAAAACTAAAAGCTTTTCCTTGGTCTTCCAATTATGCACTAAAATACAAAAACAATTAAAGAAGACACATAGTACATCTCTTGGGAGACTATTAGGGCATGGTAAGGTGGTATGGTAAGAAAAAAAAGGCCATCAAAATATACTGTTCCTACATTGCAGAGACATTTATAAAGGAAAGACTATAGATTTGTTTAAGGATTAATAAACACTTTAAGGCTACTGTGTTGGGCAGAGACACAGAAGTACAATTATGAAAGCATACTAGTATCCAATTTAAAACAATATGGTTTAATTTGTGAAACTGTAGTTACAAATCTTCCAATTTTGTACTCAACATTTAGAAACCAACCAAATTTCCCTTAAAGAAAAAAAGCAAAAAACAAAAAATGCCTGGCAGTTTCCCTTCTCAGTGAATTGGTAAATCTCATCTTGTAACTCCATTCTTTAAAATGTTTTTAAGTGCATCCCATTGCTCTTGGAACAAAAGAGAAAATCTTTAATACTGTCTACATAGTTCAGTATTATCTGGCCTCTGCTCACCTTTCTGGGTACATCTGAGGTCACTTCTCCCTTAATATCAAACCTCCAGTCACACAGGACTTTCATCTTTCCCCTCAAGACTACAGAGCTCTTACCTTTCTCTGTATCTTTGTAAAAACCCTCTAAAGCTAATCCTCCTACCTCAACCTCACCCACCTTTACCTAGCTGATTCCCTCTCATCCTTCAAAGTTTAGCTTCAAGTTGATTTCAGAAGCCCTCCTGACATGTATGAGTAAATAAGGTCGTCTTCGTTTACTTTTTCTAGCACCTATCACATTGAGAATTATATAATGATTGTCCTCTGCTAGACTACAAGGGCTACAAGGGCAAGGATCATGCTTTGTTTTTCTACCATTATATTCTTAACACCTGGAAGAGTGCCTATAACATTAGGTGCTCAAACTACTCAAAAATAATAAAAATGTTGCAAAACAAATTGTCATAAAATTTAATGCACAGTAGACACTCTGTAAATGCGCCTGAATGAGTAAATCTCAAATAATACCAAGCATTAAATAAGACACAATTTGAAATCCAAATGACAGGCTTGCCACCTATATAGAATACAAATTCTATGGGACACTTTCTGGTCTTTTCTTTTTCAGAAACATGAATATAACATTATGACAATCATTGTTAAATAAAATGACTTACAGATACTCTCGTTCACAGACTTGGCTGTTCTGTAATTATTCTTTCCTGATACACACAAAGTCTCTACTTCCATTGACATCTATTTCATTCGATTTTCAAAATAGTACAGCTGCATCAACATAAATTAGGGAAGAACAAAGATTAACAGTGATTTTATTTATTTTTATTTTTATTTTATAGTTGGAGTCTCATTCTGTTGCCCAGGCTGGAGTGCACTGGCACACTAACAGCCACCACAGCCTCGACCTGCTGAGCTGAGGTGATCCTTCCGCCCGAGCCTTCCAAGAAGCTGGAACTCCAGGCGCAAGTCATCATGCCTGGCTAATTTTTTTATTTATTGTAGAGACAAAGTCTCGCCAGTTTTCCCTGGTCTCAAACCCCGGGGCTCAGGCAATCCTCTCGCATCCTCCTTCAAGAGCTGGGATTACAGGCATGAGCCACCACACCCGGCAAAAGTAACTATATTTTTAAAAATCAATTATTTAGTATTTATAAATTACATTCTTCAATCTGACAATTAAGAACACTGAGATTTTTAAAAACTTTTCTCATATTCCCTCTACTTGAAAAACTAGAAGACACAGATCATATATCACTATTATAAACTTAATAATCATTTTCTTACTTATTTAACAAATATATATACAGCCCACAGTACATGCCAGACATTGTTCTAAGAACTTTATAAATATGAATTGATGTAATCTTCTTAAGGATTAAGAAGTTAAACTAAAAAAACCAAAATAATTATGCATAAACAGCATTAAGTTGAATATGTACAATTTTTAAGTAATACGGCTTAATCAGGAATGACATTTGCCAAAATTAGCTAACAGAATGTTTATTAGTACTAATTTCTATTACAGAGATGGGATTACTTTGATGCCTCTTTTCTTAAAGTCAATTATCTCTTCACTGCAAAATATTTGTATGATATTCACAAAAAACAAAAACTTTGATGATATAAATTCTCTTTTAAATGAAAACAAACAGCCACTCTAAAAACAAAACTCAAACACAATCTTTGCAGATAGTATCAGGTTTGCCACTCACAAGCTGTGTAGGAAGAGACCTTTATTCATCTATAAATTTATAGATAGGTAAGGACAACTGATTTTGGGTGTCTTCAAATTTTCTGAAATTTGAAGGGTTACCAGGAAAATAAATCAAGCACTAGAAAGTTGTGAGGACCCTGAAAATCTTCCTGAATCAATCGTGTTTCTGGATCCACAGATACAAACAAAAGGAACAACAAAAATTAAAGGCAGCTGATAAAACCTTAGTGCACTCAGGAAATTAAAAGTGTTTAAGATTTATTGACTAACATGGACAACACTGCTACCATCTAGAAAAACATCATTGGTTATTTTGTCTGCACATTAAACACTTTGTCAAAGTACTCACATTATTATAATCTGATTCTGTAAGTGTCTAATTATCTTTCCCATCTTTGCTTTGCTGAAGTGTACTGAGAATACTGCTTTTGAATAAATGTTAACATTTCAGTTTGTATTTTAATCACTGTATGAAGTAATATGTAACTTTACAAGTTATTACCCCTGAAAATAAGAACTCAGTGAATTTCAGTCTTTGTATTATATTATCTTAACCTGTGAAAGTCTAGGTTTTTCCCTTAAATCACAACATCTATAATCTGTACTGTGCACTACCAAATTTAGCAATTGCTTGGGTACTATGTACATGGTTCAAGAGTTTTATGAGTACTAATAGTATATCCCAATTAAACTGCAAACATTTTAAGGACAGAAACCCTTTATGATGTTTCTCTTCCCTCTAAACAACCTAGGAAAATCTGTCACTCATAGTAAATGCTTAAATATTTCCCTATTTCACAAAGAACATCTCTCAAAAGAGTATATTAAGGTCACAGAGAGTTGAGAGCATTTCAGATGTTCATCTTTGTACTGTATTGAACATACACATGGTTACTAGCAGATCCTGCCCCATACAAAGCTTCTTTGCCTTCCCATAAAACTCTAGAGTTGATTTATTCTCCCATGATATGCTAGGATAAAATTTAACCTGGGTTATTCAAGCTTGTAGAGATGTTTTCCTCTTATATTCAAAAGGCAATAATCATTTGATGCAAAGAACAATAATAGCTTTGAATGCAAACAAGCAAAAGTCCTGTCCCAGCTTGACCCCTTACTAATTGTATGAACTTGGGCCCTTTTTTACCTTCCTTGAGTCCTATTTTCCTCAACTGCTTGACAAGGGTTAGATGACTGGTGAAAGCAACTTTCCTTTCTCTTGCTGTATTTAAATGAGAGAGGGCGAAAGTAGGTATTGTACCTTTAAGAGTTTTAACTTTACACGAAACAAAACCAGCTTACTTCAGTGACTTAATTCAGATATAAAATGGTTAGCTAATTTTTACTGCCTTTGTTTTATATTTGATTTCTAATATTCCTTTTGAATATTTATTTATATTAAACCTATCTATAATTTCACCACATAATTACAGAGAGCTGGATTCAAGTCATAATATCAGCAATTTTCAGAATTACTTGATGCAAATCATTTAACCTCATTACCCTTCAATATCCACATCAGTAAAATCAGGGAATTCAAGCTCCCTAAAATCTTTCCTAGCTTTAAAACAGATACATCACATTTAATATTTAATCTGTTCCTCTAATAAGTCAATTTCCACAGAAAAGACGATCAATTTTCAGACACTAATATTTCACAAATATAGACAGATCTCCAGGAATTGACAGGAAAGCTTCGCACAGGTTTGGCCACCAACAAGACATTCCAATCCCCAGTAAGCAAGACTCATCAGGAAGGCCATGTACATTCACCCGGGGGAGGGAGGAAATCAGCCCAGCAGTAATTAAGAAATACTTTCGACCCCCATAGAAGATGTGCAGTGATTTGAAGTAAATGCTGCTGCATAATTACACATGAGCATAATTGAGGCTCTCCGTCTCTGTGAGTCCTTTTATGTGAGTAAATGATTCGAAATGGAATGTGAAATTAAAAATATCTTCTTGAAGCACACCATTAAAATTATACTTAGGACTCCAAAACTTAGCAGGGAACAAGAAAAATCTTCAGAAAAACAAAGTTAAAAACCAGATGACCATATAATAAAGCCATTATTGAGACATCAGCTTGGTATTATTGGGTTACAACTTAAGAGTACCGCATGTCAGTGTGCTCTCACGTATACTTCTATCATGATTGCCTTTTTAACCTAAAATCTCCATAAAAAGGAAGGACACACCAGGAGGAGTGCAGGGAGATAGCACTTCTAAATGTTAAGACAGTTAAATTATGTTTCAGGACAGACTCATGAATTTACTTACACACATTTTTTTTTTTTTTTTAGAAAGCAGGGTTTATTAAGACAGAAAAGTTCCCACATGGGAAGGAACCAAAGGGGTTGCCCAAACATTCTATTTTTAAAAAGGAGTTTGGTTCCACTTGCTATTTATAAATGTATCCAAATCCAGTATTATCTGCTGTCTCCCTTCAATTTACCACAGCCATCATTCTGATATAAGTGTTTTGAAGCTATAGTAAAACTTTCAAATCACTATTAATTACATAAAGTCTTTCATTTACTGGTATTAAAGAAACTCAGTTAATCTCCAGCAACCTGGTTGGTTTGTGTGTGAGGCTTTTTTCCTATTACAGAGTGAACAATTTGAGAAGACATTAAGGAAAGGTAACAAAACTATAAAACCTCACACAAATAGAAATAGCACTTTTAAAATTATTAATGTTTTAAAATTAATATTTTTTGACATAGATATGAGGTTTTATTATGTTGCCCAGACTGGTCTCAAATTCCCCAGCTCATACAATCTTTTTGCCTGGCCTCCTAAGAGCTAGGATTACAGGAATGAGCCACTCACTATGCTGGCCTAAAATTTCTTACTATGAGAAAATTTCCACGTTTTTAAAGTTAAGTCTTCTACATAGTATCATTTATTTAAATAATTATGTTTCTATAGCATATATAAATACATGCACATATTAGTTGTGTGTGTGTGTGTTTGTTTTTTCCTCTTCCTACCAAGTTGCAGAAATAATAGACAGGCTGAATAGAAGAGAACGATTTAGAAAATGAAGCAATTACTTTTAAAAAGCATAAAAAGCAGAAAAGGAAGCTCCAGTGACAAGAAAACCTACTCACCAAAAACTGAAAATACTTTGTTGAATTGAGAAATTGAATCTAGTTGAAAAACAGCCTCATTGTCCCCCAGTCTCTTGACTCTGCACTGATTGGCTCTCTACTCCAATAACTGGCTGAATCTGGGAGTCCTGCCTGCCCTCCCATTCAAGTTTAGCAAAAAAATAAGAAATGTAGATATCCCATCTCACATTCCCAACTCTTTCTGTTTCTTAATAAATACTTTCTATTCTGAGGGAACTCATAATTCAAAAAATAACTCAAAACTAGTTCAAATAAAACTGCAGATGTCAACTTGGAATAAATTTTAGGAAGCCCTCTGAGTTTAAGAAAGAGCTAAATCACAATGAAATATATACAGTGGATTCTGAATTGATTATATACTTATTTTTAATGGATTATTTTCCTGAAAGTAATCCCATAGTCTCCCCCTTACTTAACTAGAAAGCTTAACATTCAAATACTAATTTCAGTGATCACAAATCATAGCAGCTACAGCATTCATTTCTAATATCTTAGTAAACAACAATGTCCCAGGCTATCTAACTTGACTAAATTTTACAAGTATGTAAAATTCCCATTCACTTCTTTGTAATGCATTCTATATATTTTCCTTACATAAAATACTGGCATCACACCTTTTTGCATACACTGATATATGTGATACAGCCTAATTTTCATCCAAACAGCCTAAATAGCATTTCATTTCTAGTTATTCAACACATTTTGAGTGCCTGCTATGTGCTAAACACTTCAATAGTGAGTTACAGAACAACCCTGAACCAAATTATTATAATGAGTAATATAAATATATATATATATATATATTTTTTTTTTTTTTTTTAGAATATCAAGATCCTCCTCTGACCTAGCCTGGTAACAAAACCAAATGGGCCAAAAAGGACCAAGAACTCAGCCAGCTGCACAAATTATCATATTTCCTCTCTTTAAAGTTCAAGTCTCTATAATATAAATTATAAAACTCAGACAAAATATCTGTTATTTAAGAAATGGCAGGTTGGGCACCGTGGCTCAAGCCTATAATTCCAGCACTTTGGGAGGCCGAGGTGAGAGGACTGCCTAAGCCCACAGGTTCGAGACCAGCCTGGGCAATTTGGTGTCACTTCATCTCTACAATAAAATAAAAAAATTAGCCAGGTGTGGAAGCGCATGCCTGTAGTACCAGTAACTTGGAAGGCTGAGGCGGAAGCACTGCATGAGACCAGCAGGTCGAGGCTGCGGTGGCTGCGAACGTACCACTGCACTCCAGCCTGGATGATGGAGTGAGACTCTGACTCAAAAAAAGACCAAAAAGAAGAAAAAAATGGAATAACAGCCAGCACCCAGACCAGGACTTAATACACATTACTGTTCTCCTCTTTCTCTCTTATTTTTTTCTAAGGGGGGAGTGGGCGAACAGTGGGGAGAAATGAGGGAAGTGAAAGAAGAAACTTAGGAGTAGAACACAAGACCAAAATAAGAAATATCTATGCATCCCCCTTCTCAAGAACACGGTTACTGGGGTTTCCTGTGAAAATAATAAATGACAGTCAACATTAGAACTAAGAATTACCAAAAGGTCCCAGTCCTAACATAATTGTGTATTCTTCAACTGTAGATTTTTACCTATCCTTCTTACAGCTAAAGAAAATACACATGCTAACAATTGTCTACTCACATGTAGAAATGGTAATTAACTACAGATACTACTAAACTAAATTCTTTGATTTTTCATTCAACAGCAAATTAGCAACAGACAAATAGATTTAACAAATCAGGAAATACAGGAAAGCCTGAAGCACTGCAAAAAGTAACACCAGGCAGGCTAATTGTAGAAGAAAAAAGTTAAGAGATTCTTAAAAATACTGAAATGCAACTAACAGTCTGGAGCCATTCTGTATAGACAGAAAGTTTCTTAAACTTAATCTAACAAGCTCCTGAATATATCTATATATAAGCACGAAAGACAATATTCAATGGTCCTAATGAGGGTACTGAGTCCTATGAAAGGATAAATCCAATATGTTCCAATTACAAAAGTAAATATGGAGTACATTTTAGAAAGAGTTCCCATTAACTTATTAAATAAAATGTTTCAGAATGTAAAATATCGAGTTAATAAGAGAATTAATTTATGGACTATATCATTTCTCAGAAACAACAGTTGAGGTAGTAACACAGGTTGATTTCCGTCTCATAAAAGAACACTAAAATAACAAAGTTAACAAAAAAATATTCTAGGCCTTCTTTTAACACCATTTCAAAGGAGTCTTTTTAAATGTCCTCCATCCTCTTTCTCTTTTGCCTTTTTCTAGCATTTTCTCCCATACCTGCCTCCAGACTTGTAGGGTCCCAGGCAGCATGGAAATTAGGACGATAATTTGTTTCATCGTGGTTAGACCTCTGCATGGAAAATGGAGAATACCACCTACTGCAGCACACACAGGAGCTCTAAGGACAAAATGACTATGCCACAGTAGGGAAGTCACAGGCACTTTTATAAAACTATTTCAGGAAAAGTCACCTATTTTTAGGAACACTGTCAAATTCTCCATTTGCTGCTTGAGAATTTGAAGAAAATGTTCACTAAACATCATGTTTGCCACAAAATCAATCAAAGAACATTTTACTTGGTATCACAGGCCAATAAGGTTAGAATTGTATACCAAGAAAATACCTTGTTATGGGCATTTGAGTTTTAGTTTGATATTTCATAAAGCCCTCATGATCTTTGTAGATCCCTCACCCCAAAAAAGGGGGGCAAGAAATATAGACTATATAAGAGTTCTTTTTTTGTTAATAAAACTTGTTTTTAGGGCACTGCGCGGCTCACAGCAAGATATAACAGAAAGTACAGAGTTCTCATATGCTTCCTGCCCCTACACACGCACCTCTCCCTCTATGGATATCCCGCACACAGTGCTACATTTGTGACAATCTATGAATCTACACTGACACATCATTAACCACCAAAGTCCACAGTTCACCTTACAGTTCACTCTTGTGGTACATTCTATGGGTTTGGACAAATATATGGTGACAAGTATCCCCCATTTGAGTACCGTACAGAGTACAGAATATTTCCATACTCTGCTCTGCCTATCTGTCCCTCCCTCCCCAAGGCCACCACAGATCTTTTTACTGCCTCTATAGTTTTGCCTTTTCCAGAACATCATAGACTTTGAAGCATATAATATGTAATCTTTTCAGATTAGCTTCTTTCACTAAGTAAAATGCATTTAAAGTTCCTTCAGGTTTTTGCATGGCTTGACACTTCATTTCTGTGTAGCACTGGATAATATTCCATTGAATGAAAATGATTTTGATGAAAATTTTATATCAGTTTGCAAGAGGTACAGGACAGAGGCCACATCTATCTTTTTTAAAACTCCCATGGACTCATATAGCAGATAACCAGCAAATAGCTTTTGGAATAAATTATTATTACTATTATCATCATCATCATCATCATCATTAAGACAGGGTCTCACTCTGTTACCTAGGCTGGCGTGCTCATGGCTTACCACAGCCTCCAACTTCTGGGCTTAAGTGATCCTCCTGTATCAGCCTCCAGAGTAACTGGATCTACAGGCACACACCACTGCACCTGGTTTTTGTTTTTGTTTTTGTTTTTGTAGAGATGAGATCTTCATCTGGCTATGTTACTGAAGCTGGACGTGAATTCCTGAGTTCAAGTGATCTGCCTCGGTCTCCCAAAGTACTGGAATTATAAGTTTGAGCCACTGTGCCCAGCCAGAATGAATATATTATTGAGCAAATGAAAATACAAAAAAGTTAATTAATCTTTCTAAGTCTTATTTTCCTCATCTGTAAAATGAGGCTAACACTTTCTTCAGAACACCATATGACTATCTTTTTAAAAGAGCTATTTTCAACAGTCACCATTGCCATGAACTGAGACTTAACAACAGTATTTTCAACTTGGAGGTCACGAATCCATGAGTTCCAGAAAAATAAAAATGGTAGAGACAAAAGGAAAATTAGGACCAGGACTTCTTTGAGATACTGACTGCACAAAATTTAAGGAGGCACTCACTCCCCTGTTTGCTGTGTCAAGCCTCAAAAAGTTTTTAACAGAATAGTAAAAACAAGCAAGGTGATTGTTAATGTACCTGATTATAAAAAGCTAGAATCCAGGCCCACAATCAATTGCACCTGCACCAGTAAAGGATTCAGGAGTTCTGGCTTGATGGCAAAAAAAAATAAGTGTTTTAATTATTCACAAGGTCATTAAAGATCACTATTTTGTTTGTAAAAATAATTAAATACAAACTTAGGGTGAATTTTAAAATATGCAATAGAAACACAGTTTCCTTATAAAGTAACATGAGGTCATCAGCAGTATCTAGTTCTGAATACCCTATTCCAAAGGAACCATGATCAACTAGAAATAATCTAGAATACCATACCAGGAGTAAAAAAGGATCTCAGACTGCCGTGTTATCTAAATGGTTAGTTTGACAACCTGAAATGTTGAATCTAACAGAAAGTCACCACATTATGAGAGAAACTACACTTAGAGTTGAAAGTGACCCAAAAAATGAACTTTCCATTGAAAGAAAAGTTTTCTAAAAATTAGAACTGTTTAAGACTGAAAGAAATTGTGTCCTAAAATAGTCTTCCATTCAAAGGGAGCATTATGAGGCCACAGATGGCCATGTCTATGCAATATTGTAGATGCTGTAAATCTAAAATTTCCTTCACATCTTGGATGTATATAAGTAATTCTAAACACTAAGTGAAACAGTACTTAAATCCTGTAGAATGTCCATTAGACTAATTCTCAGGAAAAATTAAATCTTAACATTGTACCTTGTATAAATTTGATCCATAAGTGTATCTTTTCACGGTAATTTAAGCATAATAGTAGTAAGAAGTCTTATCCACTACAACTCTTTTGGATTTGAGAGGAAGTCTATGGCTTCCCATTTAGCCTTCAAATAACCTACTTTTTATTTTCATATTAACTTATAACTAGCTTGTAGTTCATAAGGTTCAAAACAGATGTTTCCAGAACAAGCCACGTGTCAACATAAAATTCTAATAAGCTGAACCTGAGAAAATGAATAAATAACGGTTGTAAATGTTAGAAAACTGTAACATTGTTGAGTATTCATTAAACAACTACTAGTGGGTACTCCATACTAAGTATTAAAAAGATTCCAACATACCTCAGAATAGCCACAATCAAATCAGGGGATGTTTTTTTCTTGAAACACAGATGCTTCACCCACATCCATGTTCACCCTTACCAATAAACTAGAGAACCTTGCAATTAACCGTTCCATTGGATCATGGTCTATGGCACATGGCCAAGTGCATGGAAAGAGTTAACGTTTTGTGACATACTTGTTTGAGAAGGATGGACGCATTAAAGTTAAGTCATCCATCACTTTTTCTATTTATGAGTAACAAAGTCTCTGACAAGCAAGTGAAATACATATTCCTGGTTAATATGGGTATTTAGGACATTAAAGGTAGAGGTAAGAAAAAGTAAAAGACTAAATATATTCAGCTTACATCTATATTTCTGCAACTACTAAGCACCCACTAGATACTAAACACTGTGCAAGCTGCTTTCAAGTACATTATATAATAGAAGGAACTTTTTTTCCAGTAACTTATTTGTGCTGGGCATATGTTAAACAGTTAAATAAAAATACTGAGACTAATCACATTCCCCAAAATCACAGAGCTACTAAGAAGGACCTGACCCAGATCCTAGAGCTAAACACAAGACTCTCATAGGTAAGGAATGTTTTTTTTGTTTGTTTGTTTCTTTGTTGTTTTGAGTTGGAGTCTCACTCTGTCGCCCAGACTGGAGTGCAGTGGCCGCTCCCGGCCACCGCAGCCTCGACCTACTGGGCTCCAGCAATCCTTCCACCTCAGCCTTACAAGTAGCTGGAACTACAGGCATGTGCTACCACACCCGGCTAATTTTTTGATTTACTGTAGAGATGAGGTCTCGCCAAGTTGCCCATGCGGGTCTCGAAACTGTGGGCTTAGGCAATCCACTCACCTTAGCCTCCCAAAGCGCGGGATTACAGACTGAGCCATGGAGTCCAGCTCAGGAATGGTTTTAAATTTGCAAAGACTCACTATGGAAAACTTATATTGACAAGAAAAGACTGTGTGCGAGCAAGGATAAAAGAAATTACTGGCATAGATCTGTGTCGTCCTGGATGCAGTGTCCTGCCATCTGGTGCCCCCAGGTGTCTTCACTTCAACCTCTGTCACCCTGTGACCTGAAGATCATGGGTGTCCGTGGGAAGGACGCCGGGACACCCAAAAGCCAGGAGATGGTTGTTCCTGAGTTGCATCTTTTCTAATAAAATGGAAACCATAAGTGAAATGTTTTGCTGAACTCACTGAAAGTCTGGGGAGTTCCGGTAAGATGGCAACGGCATAGGTGGAATTGTGAGATTCTCCGAACGTGAGTTCCCAGAAAGATTCTTGCTTTCCTTCCCCCAACCCCCTGCCCACTACCAGCCACACTGGTCTGAGGCCCAGGGAACCTCGGTCCCACGCAGGGCCGGATACAGCAGCCCCCGGCTGGTGTCCTGCGAGCGGGGGTTCGCGGGTCTCGGCTCCCTCTCTGGCTACATCGTCTCACCCAGACCAAGCCACTGGTTACCCAGGGAGGCTCTGGGCACCCGCCCCTCAGAGAAACTGATTCCATTTCTGGCTAAAATACCCTGTGAGCGATCCAGGGCCACTTTCGCTGCTCACCGCCTGCCCATTGGAGTTTTGGAGCTCTGGAGCTCTGGAGCTCTGGGCCCACCCTGGCTGAGGCACTCAGCGCGACCCCATGCTTGTGTAAGGGAACAGCATATCTGGAGGAGGTGCTGATCAGAGGCTCTCACCTCCAGAGGAGGGAACTCCGACCCCCTCCTCCACCCCAGCCCGCTGGTAGTACACCGGATCCAGCGCCCAGCTGTGCAACAGATCCCCGGTGCCTCCCACGCCACAAAGTCCATCATAGTGGATTGCCCAAGGACCCAGAGGAGCAGAGAGAAAGGACCCGCAAAAGTGAAACTGCCACCTCGGCCATACTCCAGGCAGAGATTTGCATTGCCCCGCCCACCTACCAGCAGCCTCCACCTCGGTTCCCAAGGGACCAAACCTACATTCCGCTGCACAGACAGATTGTAAGATAGTGGGAAATAGGTTCCAGTGGGCTCATACACCGGTAGGTGGATGCTGGAATCAGCATATAGATTCTGAATCACAGCTTCCCCCTCAATTAAACCTCAAAACTGCAAAAAGTACAGCCCGCAGCCCACACTCCAACCTCAAAAGTGAACAAAGGCAGAGGACCCTCATAAGGAAGAACAGGAGACTGCACAAGCGAAGCAAAAGCAGCCCCACCTTCCCTGAAAAACAGAATTAAAGAAGGGGAAGGAAAGGAAGAGAGAGAGAGAAATCTACACAAATGAAGAAAAACAAAAGAAGAATATGGGTCTCTCCCAGACCTCTGGGAGGGCAGACACTGAGAAAACTGACTTCGGAATGCAAACAATGAAGAGCCCCCAGAATGACTGGTCTCAAACTACAAATCTAGATATAAACACATTAATGGACAGATTAAAAAGAATTGAGGAGAGTCAAGAAGAACCTAGGAAGGAGCTGATAACTGAGATAACAGCAATAAAGAATACTGTGAATGAAATCAATAAAAACTGATAAGCATGGAAAACAGAATTAGCCAAGCAGAAGAATCTCAGAGCTTGAGGACCAAAATATAGAACTAATCCAAACTGTTAAAAACACAGAAAACAAGCTCCAAAAGGCAGAAGAAAACCTTCAAGAGATGAGCAATTAATTCAAGAGACCGAACCTAAGAGTAATTGGCCTTCCTGAGTGAGAAAGAGAGACAGAGACCACACTGGAACAAGCTTTTCATGAGATTATTCAAGAAAGCTTCCCTCATCTAATCAGTGATGCAAAAATTCAAACACAAGAGATTCAGTTTTCTCAGTGTCTGCCCTCCCAGAGGTCTGGGAGAGACCCATATTCTTCTTTTGTTTTTCTTCATTTGTGTAGATTTCTCTCTCTCTCTCCTCCTTTCCTTCCCCTTCTTTAATTCTGTTTTTCAGAGAAGGTGGGGTTGCTTTTGCTTCGCTTGTGCAATCTCCTGTTCTTTCTTATGAGGGTCCTCTGGCTTTGTTCACTTTTGAGGTTAGAGTGTGGGCTGCGGGCTATAATTTTTGCAATTTTGAGGTTTAGTTGAGGGGGAAGCTGTGATTCAGAATCTGTATGCCGATTCCAGCATCCCCCTTTGAGCTGCAACCTGAGACGTCTGCTGCTTAGTTCCCAGGGGAGTGGCTTTGTCTTCTGTTTAGTGATGTTACCTTGGGAACCCAGGTGGAGACTGCTTATAGGTGGGTGGGGCAACGCGAGTCTCTGCCTGGACAATGGCTGAAGTGGTATGATCCTTTTTCTCTGCTCTTTGGGTCCCTGGGCAATCGACTATGATGGTCTGTGGTAGCGTGATAGCGTGAGCCTCCTGGGGATCAGCTGCACAGCTGGGTGCTCTACTCGGGGCACCAGAGCTCCAGAATTCAGAGCTCCAAAGCTCCAAATAGCAGGCGGTGAGCGGCGACAGTGGCCCCGCGTTGCTCCCAGCATACTTCAGTCAGAAATGGAATCAGTTTCTCTGAGCGATGGGTGCCCAGAGCCTCCCAGGGTGACCAGAGGCTCAGTCTGGGTTTGATGTAGCCAGGGAGGGAGCTGAGACCCAAGTTTTCCCACCCGTGAGGGAGCAGCCTGGGATGCAATAGCCGGCCCTGTGTGGGACTGGGGGTCCCTGAGCCTCAGACCAATGCGTCCAGCTGTGGGCAAGGGGGTAGGGAAAGGAGGGCAAAGGTCTTTTTGGGGAACTCACATTCGGAGAATCTCACAGTTCCACCTGTGTTGTCGCCATCTTAACCGGAAGCCCTATAAATCACTTTCCATCATCTTTGTTGAATGAATAATTTCATAGAAAGCCTGTCAAATTAATCCAAATGAATTCGAACATATGTATTCAATGAAGCAATTTTCCTAGGGCAATTGTGAGAAATGAGTAGTCAGTTCCAGCCAATTTCTAGAGGTCCTGTGAGCCCTTCCAAAACTAACTCTAGGTTAGTAAAGCATAATTATCAGGTGCAATTGAAATGTTTACAGACAGAATGTGAGTTATCATATACTGATGTCAAAGTAGTAAGCACCTTTTTCCCCCAGGAAGTAGAGAAAGAAAGAGTCTCACTAGGTAGGTAGTATTTCTTTTCATACATACAGTGGTGGGTAGAGTGGATATCTAAACAAAGAAGATTTTAAAAATATAATGACCGTCATTGGCAAATACAATTATCAGAATACTTAAACACAATGGGGAAAAACATGCTATCAATATTTTAGAGGTACTTGCTCCTGAAATGTAACACATTTCCACAAAGAGACAATAAAGGAAGAAAGCACAGAAAATATGAAACGCAAAATATATTTTTCTTTACCAATGTAGTTGATTTGTGTGAAAATTGACAACAAATATTCTCTGGCATTTTGGTAACAAAAGAGGAACTTGGGTCAACTTGCCATTTTTATATCTGTTTAACTTTTAGGTCACCTTTTTTTTTTTGCTCTCTTCTACTCTACAACTTCTTTTTTTTTTTTTTAATCTCTTTTCTCTCTTGCCTATGCTTAATGTTCAGTTATCTAAGACTACTAGCACAACTAAAATGTTCTTTCCTCTTCTGGGCAATGTATAGAGACAATTTCCACACAAGCCTGAGAAAATCTTGAATCACTGCTGTCAGTGATGTTGCCTAAACACAATTCTATTATTTAATTCAATTAGATCTAATCTAAACTGTACTTAGCCTTTAAGGTTTTCCTTCAAAAGGCATTTCTCTGATTTCAATCAGTTAATTTTCCAAAAATGTCTTTAGTTTGAACAAAACACTATTTGTTCCATAAAAAAATGTTTTCACCTGATATAAAAGCTGCTCCTTCAAAGGGTTATAGCCTAGTCAAAGTGACAAATAAGCATTGGATAATATGTTATCTCCCTTTAATAATGAAAACACTTACTAAGAGCTGTAATATAAAACTCAGTAGTGACTATTTGCACAGTTTCATGTTAAACACTTTAGAGTCATCATTTCATTTTATCCACAAGGTAGGTAATTTTGTCCTCATTTTAAAAAGTGAAGTTTGCTCAGCAGCACCACATAGCCAGTACCTGGCAGAACAGAACTTGAAGCAATATTTTTTTTAAAAACCCAAAGCTATTCATGTCATTTGCTCACTTTTTAAAATGGAGTTATTTCTTTTTTTTTTTTTGCTGATTTGTTTGAGTCTTTGTATACATATAAAAATGTATACTTACATAAGTATATACAGATATACATACACAGCAAAAGTTGGCATCAGTGAACACATGTATTTAACTTTTGGAAAGGACTCACTGTTCTATAATCTAGGCAAAGGAAAATTAACTCCTACAGTTGTGATCATGAAAATATCCTAGAAACCAAAAACATTATTAACAGCTAATACCAACACAGAGAGCCAAAGCACTAATGGAAGTTACATTTTCTCCTTGGCATATTCAGCTCTTTGATATGTTTCTAATGTTTTCAAAGTGGATAAAACAGGAAATTTTCAGGGTAATGGAGATAGCATGTGGATAGACTGAGCTGGGAAATACTAAGAAATGCTTAATGATGTCATGGAATACATCGACGCAGCTGACCTGCTGCTTGTTCATTAGCCACCCTAGAAAAGCCAGAGGTGCCTCACCTAAAGCAATGGCCAAACCAAAAGAAAGTATCAACAAAGTTCAAGAGCACAGGCATCAAACAATCAGAAAATTTTAGAGCTAGAAAGTCCCTAGGAAGTCATGTGGTTCTGTGTACACAAATGCATAGGTTGCTGTTGCATTGCAGTGGTTGTATAAAATTCCTGAAGTTATAAGCAAAGTTTTGTGCATGCATGTATAAGAGCACTGATCCAATCCAGTCACACATTTCTTAGATGAAAAACATTTTCCCAAAACTGAACCACAACTCACTGGTACTAAATTGGAAGTAGAATCTCTCAAGTCTCAAATTTTTAATTTTTTAAATTTATCTATCATGCCAAGGAGTCCCCTATTAAATATTAAACATTTTACCTGCAGCAGAAAAAGACATACTGTTGGGATTCCTAATCCCTGACTTCCTAAGAGATTCAGTATTCCCTGTGTCATCTCTCAATAAGCTCCTCATGAGTCCATTTACATTGTCTTTCCTTTTGAAAGTGCTAAACATAACCTGTGTGATATCTGTGATCTGGCAGGCCCTTGTAATGGAAACAATACCCAACACAATGCCCTAATGGTATCTCAGAAACCAAACGTAGTTTTCCACAAGATTCAATGGAGAAATTAGAGTATGTAAAAAGGTTTTGAGAATACAGGTGCTCAAGAACAGTCCTGTATAGTTACTTACAGAGCCTAGTAATAGTTGAAACCCATTAAATGTTTGCTGAAATGAAATGGCATATAAACTATGTAACAAACCATCATCCTGATCATTCCCAAATAAGGAAGAATACTTGCTCAAAAATTGATGCCCTTATGAATGCAGTAAGGCTATTTTTTGATACAGGATTTCCTTAACCAACTCCACATACATGTATTGCTCAGTCTTTCCATTATTCCAAATGGTTCTGAGTTTACAAATAGATGGCAAGACTTTCATATATTCAATAAATTAATGTGAGACTTTCAGTGTTGTTATAAAAAATTAGTATCACTACACTAAAATATTTTGTCTAATACAAATCTCATCAAATTAATAACACCATTAGATTCACTTTTAGATGGTTTAACAGTGATGTTTGGAGTCTAATAACATATTGCTAACGGGCAAGCTGCCACCGCATGAACATAAATTTGTACAAAGAAAATTGCTCATCTCAAAATTCCATAGTTACCTCAAACTCACTATGCTCAAGTCTAAATAAAGTACTTTCCTCTGTAAACCCTTCTCCTTTTTCCATTATAATTAGCAGTATTATAATCCATTTCCCTAATCTAAAAATCTTATTGAACTTTGTTCTGCCTTATCTAAACACCCAATGAATAAGGATATCCAATCAAATATATCTCACAAATAAGTATCAAATTCATGTCTTCCCCTTTTTTCTATAGCCATTACCTTGCTATAGGTCCCCATCACACAGTGCCTGAACTCACAGCTTCCCTACTTTTAGCTGCTCCCCATTTCAGCTGTTTTCTTCAAATGACATCAAAATTAATGTTCTAAAAAGTAAATCTGATCATTTCTCATTCCTGCTTAAAATCTATCAATGACTTCCTACTGCATTCAAGTAAACCCATATTTTTATCTTAAAAAACAAATCGTTTGGTTCTCATCGCCAGCAAACATTAACATCTCCCAACAGGCTCCTTAAACCTCCTGTCTCAGAGCCTTGCCAATGTTCCCAACTTTGATTTTTTTTATTCTGTTAACTTTTAGCACATACTCCACCCACTCCATGAAATACTCTCCCTGATACTTTCTTCACCTGGCATGGGAGATAACTTTCTTTCAAGGCTTAAAAATACTTCAAGGGCTGCAAAACACCTTTTTACCTGCCCTATGAAGTGCCCACTTTGTTCTCCAACCTACCACACTTTGTCCACACCACACTTTTCAAACAATAGTTTAGTGATCTAATTGTTCATCTCTGTCATTAGAAGCTGATCTCTTTAATGGTATAGACTATACCAAATCTACTTTTGTGCCCACAACACATAACAAAATGCTTAACACATAACGAACACATAAATATTGGTTGAGATAAGTGAATTAATGAATGAATGAAAAAATATGAAAGAACTAGGTTCTCTTTCCTATTGTATATGTAACTGGTAATCATATGATTTTTTTCCTTTTTCCTTTCTAGGCCTTTCATAACATATTTGTTGCTAAATGTTCTATAATCAGTTAATAAAACTTATTGTATTAGTTTGCTAAGGGTACCATAAAAAGCCACTGGGTGGCTTAAACCTCATAAATTTGTTTTCTCATTATTCTGGAAGCTAGAAGTCCAAGGTCAGGGCTGGTTCCTTCTGAGAGTCATGAGGGAAGAAGCGGTTCCAGTTCACTCTCAACTAGGTGACTATCTTTTCCCTGTATTTTTACATCATGTTCCCTTTGCCAGGGTCTATATCTGATCTCATTCTATAAGACCAGCATCACCCTAATGCCAAAACTGGAAAAACACTACAAAAACACTACAGAACAATGTCTCACGTGAACACACATGCAAAAATACTCAATAAATATAGCAAATCAAATCAAAAAATGTGTAAAAATAATTATAAACTGCAACCAAGTGGGATTTACCCCAAGTATGCAAGGTTAGTACGACATTCAAAAACCAATTAATGTAATCCATTACATCCACAGGTTAAAAAAGAAAAATCACATTATCATAGCAATAGATTCAGAAAAAGTTCTTGACAAAGTCCTACACTCTTATTAAGAAAAACAGTAAACTGGAAATAGAAAAAAAATTCCTCAACTTGATAAAGAATATTTAGAAAACACCTACAGTTAACATTACACTTAATGTTAAAAAATTTGAAGATTTCCCTCTAAAACCAGTAAAAGGCTAAGATGTACCCAGTCACCGCGGTTTTTCAATATTGTACTGAAAGTTCCAGCTAATGCAATAAGATAAGAAAATAAAATAAAATATATATGGATTGAAAAGAAGGATAAAACTGTCTTTTGTTCATAGATGACATGATTGGTTATGCAGAAAATCTGAAGAAACTGACAAAAATATTTTGCACTAATAAGCAATTACAGCAAGGTTGCAGGATACAAGACTGATATACAAACATCAGTTGCTTTCCTATATGCCAGCAATGAATAAGTAGAATTTGAAATTAAAAACACATTATCATTTACATTGGCACCCCAAACAATGAAATACTTAGATTTAAATCTAGCAAACTATATAGATCTGTATGAGAAAAACTATAAAGTTCCAATTTATAAATATCAAAGAATTAAATAAATAGAGAGATTATCTAGATTTATCGGTAAGATGACTCAATATTGTCAGTATGTCAGTTTTTTCTATGTTGGTCTACAGACTCAATGCAATCCCAATAAAAATTCTTGCAAGTTATTTTGTGAATACTGACAAACTTGCTTAAAAGTTGATATGGAGAAGCAAAAGACCCAGAGTAGTCAACACAATATTAAAGGAGAAGAACAAAGTTGGAGTGCTGTCACTACCCAACTAGAAGACTTACTATACAGTTACAGTAACCAAGACAATGTGGTACTGGCAAAAGAATAGACAAATACCTTGATGAAACTTAACAGAGAACTCAGAAATATACTCATATGAATAAAGTCAATTGATCTTTGACAATAGAGCAAAGGCAAAACAAAAGAGAAAATAGAATTTTTAACTAATGGTGCTGGAAAAATTGGCAGCCACAAGCAATATAATAAATAGATCTAGATATAGAACTTTATACTCTTCACAAAAATTTTAAAAAAGAGAATTAAATGTAAAACAAAAAACTGTCGACCTCCCAGAAGATAACATAGGAGAAAGTCTACATGATTTGGGGTTTGATGATGACATTTTAGATACAACACCAAAAGCACAATCCACAGGGGAAAGAACTGATGAGTTGGACTTTATTACAATTAAAAATTCTGCTTTATAAAAGACACTGCTAAGACAATAAAAAGACAAGTCATATCCTGGGAGACAATAGTTGCAAAACATACACCTGAGAAAGAACTATTATCTAAAATATATACAGTTTTTAATGGGCCAAAGTGTTTAACAGGCACCTCACTAAAGAAGGTAAACAGACAGCAAATAAGCACATCAAAGCATGCTTCATAGCATATGTCATCAAGAAAATGCAAATCAAAACTATCATGTAATGCTACTATACACCTATTAGAATGGCCAAAATCCAGAATGCCAAATGCTGGCAACGATGTAGAGCAATAAGAGCACTCATTCACTGTTGATAAGAATGCAAAATGGCATGCTTTTGGAAGAGAGAAGTATGTGGTTTCTTACAAAATTCAATATACTTTTACCATATGATCCAGAAACTGTGTTCCTTGGTATTTAGCCAAAGGAATTGAAAACTTTATCCACAGAAAACCTGAACACAGATGTTTGCAGCAGCATTATTAATAACTGCCAAGACTTGGAAGCATCCATTCACCTACTTTCCCTCAGTAGGTGAATAACTAAATTGTGGTAAATCCAGACAATGGAGTACTATTCACTGCTAAAAAGAAATATCAAGTTATAGAAAGACATGGGGAAAAAAGTGATTATTAGTGAAAGAAGCCAGTCTTAAAAGACTACAGATTATATGTTTCCAACTATGACATTTTGGAAAAAGCAAAATGATGGAGGCAGTGAAAACATCAGTGGTTGTCAGGGGATAGAAGGAAAGGAGGGATGAATGGTAAAATACAAACAAGTTTTAGGGCAATAAAATACCCTGCTTAAGTTGATGCTATGTGTGTTCAACCTATAGAATGTACAACACTAAAAGTGAACCTTTCTGTAAACTATGGAGTTGGATAATATGATGTGTGAGTGTAGGTTAATCAATTCTCAACATTTTTCACTCTGGTGAGGGATGCCGATAATGGGGAAGCTATGCACATGTAGAAGCAGAGGGTATATGGGAAGACTCTATTTTCATTCAATTTTTGCTGTGAACCTGAAAGTGTTCTACAAAATAATCTATTAAAAAAACCTCAAATATATACAAGGATAATGACACAAATTGAGATCTGTCTCTAGAGACCAAGTATAAATAGTATAGAAGAGTAGGAAAAAAAAAAACCCCAAAAAAACAACAGTGAGTTTATCCGTAATAGATTTTTCTTTTCTTAAAGTAAAAGTGATCAAACTGAGGTCTATAGGTGGTATAAAGAGCCAGATCAAGGATAGCACAAGTTTGTTTGCAAAGCAGACTCCCCAGGACAGAGCAGACAACTAACTCATGTCTAACACTGTCTATGTCAGACTTAACGCATAGGGAGATTGAAAGTTTGTGGGAAGTTTATAAGCAAATGAAAAGAAGCAGTTCTTCTAAACATATTATATTCTTTGAGCACTCATCTTCAAAAGAGTTACTCATGAAGTCATAAAGGAAGAAAATTCAACAGTCAGCTAAATTATCAGTTGAGATCAGTGAAATATCCCTCATCCTTAATATAAGATATAGCAGTTCATTAATACTTGGTATGCGGTAACAGAAATATTTAATAATATTCAAAGCAGACCATCAGATACATCTAGAAGTGGTAGACACAGATCTAGGTAGGCAGAGGGTCAACATCTGGAATGTCATTAAACTAGTAACAAATACTCAGCATGAGAACTAAAATTCCACAGCAGGAGTACAGTGCACAGAATGATTAGCCAGGAACAAATCGAATCCTTGTGGTGAAGAAACTAATGCAGGAACACACTCACAGGATCCTAGTATTAAGAAACAGGACAAGAGTGAGAGACATTAGTGTGAAAGCACAAGATCAGAAAAAGAACAGAGAGTTGGTTTTGACAAATCAGTGATTCAATATTCTTAAATTCTTCCTGAAAGCCAGAGAGTGGAGGCTGCTAGTAAAGAGCTCTAAGTAGTTCAAGCTTTGGGAATTGAAAGACTTTAGAGGCAATAATCCAGGAAAGTCACAAGACTAGTAAAATTCATGTTCTCCCATACTGTTGTATTGCACTGATTAGCAAGTCTTCAACAAAGCAACTTGTGAAAAAGGGATGTCCAAGGAGTCTATTCAATATATTTGCTCTCCAAAAATTAAAAGCACTACTATCAAGTTTGGTAGGCCATTGTACTTCACTGAGGTCCTCATGAATAACTGAAAGATTGGGTGGATAGTGGTGAAAGAGGGAACTAATATTAATTGAGCATGTACTGTGTTTCATTTGTTTTAGATACATTGCCTCATCTAATATACAAAACAATTCTGTAAAATAAGTATTATACTTCTAGTATATTAAGTGAAGAAACAAGTCAGAGAGGGTATATAACCTGCTCAAAATGACATAATTGGTTGACTCATTACAGTTTGACTCCAAACCTCATGTGTTTTCAACTAGTCATCCCTCAGTATCCACAGGAGGTTGGTTCCAGATAATACCAAAGTCGCAAAATCCATAGATGCTCAATTCCTTGATATAAAACTGCATAGTATTTGCATATAAGCTATGCACATGCTCCTGTATACTTTAAATCATCTCTAGATTACTTATAATACCACATACAATGTAAATACTATAAAATAGTTACACTATATTTTTGTGGGTTTTTTTGTATTGTTCTTCATTGTCTTTATTCCCTGTATACTTTTGATCTGCAGCTTAATGGATCCAAAGATGCAGAAACCATGGGCATGGAATGCCAACTGTATACCTGATTCTTTAAATATCAAAAGGTATATTATTTTATAAGGAAAACAGTGTTCTTTCTTCTTTGAGACACAATTATTGACTGCTCTATCACTACTTTCTAATGCTAGAATATGTATTTCCATTTTTCACAATAAAAACAGCAGCTACCTGCTAAGCTAATACTATATAATGGGAGCTATATTATAATGGAAACCATACTCAGTACACCAAATCCATCACTTCATATAATTTTATGTTTGCAATGTGTAAGATAACCAATATTATCCTCTTTGTAAGATGAGAAAACTGAGACTTAGAAGATATGCCAAAGATCCTCAGCCTGTTCTATTGGCTATTGTCTCTGAGGTACACAGCTCTCTTGCCATCTCTTTCATATTTTTAACTTGCTTTAGGTTCCTCCTCATTCTATTACTTTTACTTTAATTCTTTGCTTTTATACCAGTACATCTGGGCTTTTATAGCCTGTGCCCAACAAGAAAGTGCACCTTGTCTTAAGATGAATGAACAAGTCCATCTATTTTCACCTATTTGTTCCTCAGAGCCTTTTGCTTCATTATCTTTTTCTTCACTCTCCTTGTTAAGTTTCAACTTAAGTTTTCAAGTTTTTGAATTCAGATTTACATTATTTCAAATGGTTAAGGATGCCAAAGAAGTTTGACCATCAGTTACTTAGAAGTTACTTTACATTTATATTACAATGTACTCATTTCTTTTGTAATTTATATTTAGGGCTAATTATTTGTATATATAATTATTTCAATTACCATCAACATTATTCCCTTAATTACCAATGTGGAGTCAGATAGTTGTTCTCAATTGAGGAGGAGTTTGGAAAACACTAGATGTATCTAAATCAGTCATGAAGAGGAATGCAGTCTACTTGTTACTAATAATAAAGTACTAATATTTTAAATGGATTAAAAATTATCTCCTTGAGAAATCACTCTTGATCAGGCATTATAACATGATTTCTTAAGTGAGAAAGAAAAAGATAACGATAAAGCTAGCATAATCTACAGTTACTCTTGTATTGCTAAAGCCACTAATCTGAATGTGAGCACAGACAAGTGCTCCACATGTATTATATGTCACATATGTCTCAGAATATAAAGGTTGAAAATAATTGACTTAGTCTTAGGATAATCAAGTCAAATATATCCAGGGCCAGACTGAACTGTAGAATATGTAAAGCTCTTGGCAAAAAGAACAAGGCAGAGAAGAGTGGAGAGCAATGAACTGAAGAGTGCATGTGCTGGCTCAAGACTTTCAATCTAGTTTTGTTCTGTTTTTTTTTTTTTTTTTAATTTTTTTATTTTATTTTATTATGTTATTGTGGGGTACAGTTAGGGGTTAGGCATACAAAAATATTTCGTTCAGGTACCCTTGTTGATAAGAGGTGTCTCCCCATCCTCAGATAGATACCCA